>VUQG01013229.1:4985-27485 GCA_015106755.1 Etia nguti
GGGGGGGGGGGGTGGGGGGGGGGGGGGGGGGGGGGGGGGGGGGGGGGGTGGATATGATCTGACTTTGAGAGCTCCTGCTCTAAGTTATAAGACTGATTTCCTTTTGCATCCATTTCATTTACGTTGGGTCTTACTGTGAGACTAAAAATATCTGAAGCTACTTCAGCTAGAATTGTATGTTTCCATTAACAAACAGAATGAAGCAGATGTAGCAGACACCTGAATGATGGAAAAAAGACAGTCACACTGAGTGTACAGTCAGCTTTATGGATCTCATCAAGGTATTTTAATGACAACGTGACTGACTTGTGACTGACAATTAAAACATCTTTATTTGTATGCCACAGTCATGTTTAGCCTACAAAAACAAAAAGCCTCCAACACAGACAAGCCTCCATCAGGGAGTTTCACAGAGACGTAACGCCAAACTTCCACCTCCAAAGTGTCATATTCCAGTATTGGTTACCTAACAACGCGGATTGGCAAATCTAAACAAGTTTAGTGGCTAAAAAGGGTGTGAACGTATGAAGACGTCAGAAGCTGGTGCCCTTTTGTCCCACAGTGTTTGTCGAGTTTAAATTTAACCAGAGCATGATAATCATAAGGTAGTGCACCAGTTACGGAGAACAAGAGAATAACGCACAAAGAAGAAAAACATATGCAGTAAAATCTAGTTCCTCATTTAAACCAGGAGATTTAGTGGCCTGTCTTTGGTTAGGTTTCTATTGTCGCCTCTTTGTATGAAAAGCGGGGCGTGAAAGATTAAACTGCAGCTGATTAATGGTTTCTGTTACATCCGCAAAGCGGTTGCAGTGATCACACTTAAAGGACCTCTTAGGTTTTAGACCCAACCACGTCAGGTTGTGTTTGGCTGGAGGTGGCTACGTAAAATTAATTAATTGTTCAAGTGAAGATCTCTCAGTAACACCAGAATTTCTGTTATTAATGAGTTGGATTTCTTTTGCTTCTGTTCTGTACCTCATGACAGAATCAAACCGCACATCGTCTATATTTTTAACAACATACAAACTAAACTTTAAAGTGAAGACTACTCAGTGCTGCCTTATTGAAATCTTTCATATTTTCTAGCAAAGTGTTTATGAGCTCCTTAAAGCAAGCCCCATACTGTGAGAGTCTTTATATATATATATATATATATATATATAATTCATGGAACAGTTTCTCGACGTTATTGGAGGAAAACAAATTCATACACAGTCCCAACCCTCACCAGGAAGGGGTGAGTCAGAGCCTGCCTGGATACAATCAGCTCGATCTCTCCCGGCATTCGCCTCCTGCGACTCCACATACCAGCCGTGGTCACTCACTTTGCTCGGGGTGGGCGAGTTTTAACGGCGTGAGAGGGGAATAACAGGAACTCTGTGCTCCTGAAGCTTTTAAACTCAGCTATGGCTGCGGGGGTGGATTACTGTGTACTTGTAACATCTTTTATTTCAACCTCAAAACGACAACTGAGCGTTTCAGCATGTGCTAAACAAAACAGACTCATACCGTGACACACACATGTCCCTGTTTAAGTCTGGATCAGCACTTTTGCCACTCATACTCAAGGAAAGGCAGCTTTCCTCAGTTTCAGGATGTTTATTATTCATACTTGGACTTCACTTGTTTTGCCGCTTGTATTCATTCACACAATACTCACTTCATTCAGTAAAGTCCACGTAGGCCAAAATAAAAAAGGGCCACAAAAGTTTGATATCACGCCGAACTTCTGATTTGCTTCTTATTCATTTTTCTTCTTAAATAAAAAGAATCCAACTGATGATCAAATCTAAGTAACACTTAAAAGAAGCTCATTTTAGAAGAACCAACTTCTCCTAATCGTGTGGATCTTGGCATCAAATTTATTTGTTTAATGCATATGTTAGAATTTAAAGATGAACATCAAAAAGCTCCTGTTTTTCATAACAGGACCAGCAACTTTTCTTTCTCTAAAGCTGTCTAGAACTGGGCTCCAAACCCTGAATTTGCCCCTTTATTCTTTAATCCAGGATAATCTCAAAATTAAACCCAAGATGGCTGACTAAGCCATTGTAAGCCCCACGAATACACTGAATTGGACTCCAAATGCCAGGAAAAAGGATTACCTTCTCTTTCTGTATCTCATTCTTTAAGACCGAGATCTTGATCTTGATCTCCTCAATCTCGTGCTCTGGCAGGACCTGGATGCTTGGGCAAGCGTCTGAGTCGTCCAGGGTTTGGAAAGTTAAGTCCGCTAGAGGGATGTACCACTTGCACTCATACTGCTGATGGCGACTGCAGAGAGACAGAGAGAGGATGGAAGGATGCAGGAATAGAAAGGGAAGAGATGCAACAAAATTAGTCAAAAGATAAAAAATAAATATTTCCTCTTTTTCACTCATGACTGAACTGAATGGACGCACAAAACCGAAGCGAATGGAATTACAATTTCAAGCCATACTAACAAATGTTACCCTATTCCATTCCAAAGTGTGCTCATTTGACCCCTTTTCTTTATAGCCCACTCATTCAAAGCCACATTAATAAAAATGATGAATGCACAATGCTATTTCCACAGGGGCTGAGGACACTAATGTGCACCGTCTCTAATGAGATTTTAATTAACATTTCTGAGTGCTACACAGTTGACTCATCGACAACATAATACCTTCATCAGACGGCTAGTTTAAGCAGCTTGATATCACAATGAAACCATACTAAACAAGCATGTGTTAACACTACCAGGGTTCTATATATAAAACTTACTGTCAACTATATGCATTTATTCAGACAATCAAATCAAGCAATCAAACACAATTTTAAGGTTCTCATTTCTGAGATATTCTTCCTCTGTTGCACTTCACACCACTACAACCACCTGAAAGCTGGAGCCACTGCAGACTGGGAGTGGTTCAATACTCTGGGTTCTCCAGCCTGCATGTTAAAATGTCCTTGGGCAAAACAGGGAACACACGCAAAATGACAAATGAGATTTTACTGATCTCAGTGCAGCAGCTAATGGAAACACAGTTTATCTACTTTATTTACTGCACTTATTTTTTTTCATGCGTGCACTTTAACTGGAACTTCAAAGATTCGTTCAGCCGTGTGAAAAATGGACTCTTGCTTCGTGTTTAGTCTCACTTTCCCACTCAAAGCTCTCGCAGTGATGCTATCGGCTTCCACCAGAAGGTCTTTGTCATTTCTTCATTATCTAAGTACATTAATTTTACATCCTCCCGCTGCAGATTATGGTCCCCTGATCTTCTGCCCCACCCACCCACCCGCTCCATTATCAAACCCTTCTTGTCTCAGCACTCTTGGATCTTTTGGGAAGTCCTTTTATGTTACAGACCACCCATTTGTTTCTGTTCTAATCACACTCTGACACAGACTTAGAGAAACACAAAGAAAAGGGGGTGGAGCTAGGTTTGATACATGACTGAGAAGGAAATGAATAAATCACCATATCAAATCATGTGGTTCTTTAATGCCAGACAGAAAAGGTGGTGCATATATAAAGAAATCATGAATTATCCAAGGTGCAGAACGTGCAGCGGGCAATCGTAAATCTAACTAATTCTAAAATAATAGAGTGTAGATAATCACGGCTTTTGGCAGGGATTACGGATCCTCAGTGACTAAAGTCAAGGTGATTGAGTTTCTGGATGGCTGCTCTGTTCTGTGTGTAAGCGCGTAGGCGGCACACTGAGATAACAACCCAGACCATATAATAGCCCCATTTACAGGTTAGGTAGTTATGGCAACACTATGCGTTTCTCCAAGTGAGGGGCGGCTGCAATTGACACAGACAAACGGCGAATGTCAACCAAAACAGGCTCCAATCAGACTAACGGGAGGCGAGTCGGTGCTGTAAGTGCCACACTCGATCTACTGACATGTGTCAAAGATTCACACGCAGCAGCGCACATAAACACAAACATGAGCAATCTGTCACCTCTCTTTACTTTGCCCCCTGCTCAGCTTGCACCCTGAAACACAACACCTTCTACTTATACTTGCACCTTTTGTCTTCTTTTTAAAAATGTTTTTATGATTCACACCTTCAGCATAACTCTGTCCTGCGTGTAGATCTGTTAGACTGCTGCACTGCTCAAAACAACGCAGACAAAAATGCCTGCAAGTCTTTCTCTTTCTTACTGAGGCTTCAAACACCACTGTGTTAGTCACAGCTAGAATCAAAGAGGGAGACGGCGTCTTTCCGAAGTGATCCTTTCTCTTGCACACCGGGTTTGATGAGCTGATGTGGAAGGAAAACTGCACGGCACACAGGCAGAAACACAGAGAGGACAAAAAAGCGTGGATATCTTAAAGAGGCAGAACCCAGTTCAACAGGCTTTATGAGCCTTAAGCTAAATAATAAAACTGCATTGTTATGAAGCAGATGAATGTTTCTGTTAACATTGGCATTTCTATCAATTTATAAAAACCTAGCTTATTTAACGTCGCTTAACATCCTCAACCGTGCAAGGTAGACAGAGTGGTGAAACGGAGTTTAGTACACCATGAAATTTATATGTAAAAACATCGCTGACGCCCTCCAATCAGAGGCTTGTGCTTAGCACACACTATATCCAGACTGAGTCTCATCATTTAGAAGTTGTTGAGCTGACTCTCTCCTTAGTGTTTTGGAAATTTAGATCAGTGGCTGGGTGACATCTGTGCACACTTGAAGATTTAATGAAAGTACGTTGCTGTGACAGGGAGCAAACGAAAGAAAGAGGCCATTACGGCCCAAAGCTGCTTAAGCCTCGAATGAATATACCTACAGTCTGCTTTAAAAGAAAACTCTGTGACAGAGCTGTGTTACCCTGCATTTTTCTCTGCCCCAAGAATTAATAAGCGACTCCCACGCCCCGTCCTCGTTCCACTTTCTGGCTTTCGCATATCATTTTAGCATTTTTCAGATGGGAATGGGGATTGGGGGATGACACTAACGATAATCGCGCTCACAGCTTTTCACAGTGTCAGGGGATAAAGGTGGACTCACCCCACAGCTGTCTTTTTCATCTTGGCACAGAGCAGCAGATCGGTGAAGAGGAAGACGTGCCGTAGCTTCCTGGAGCTTTCCGACACCTCCACCAGGAAGCCATCCTTCACCAGCTGACGGGCCTGTAACAGAACTTCGTGTTAACTGTTGTTTTGAATCGAAACATCGTTGAGATTGTGGATTAACAAGTTGACTTACTAAATTAACAAATATATTACAGTTTGCTTTATGTGCATGTCTTTGTTTTTAACTTGAAGGTTCCTTTTGGAGTTTTAAAGCAATGGCAACCATTTATTATAGTTTTCTCAAAGTACCTAATAATATGTCATATAACAGGAAAAGTGAAGACAGACGTTATAAAGATAGGAAAAAAAGTTCTCTATACTTCGAGAAGATGTGTTTTAAGAACACACACACACACCTCGCCCTTGGGTGTAGTAACAGCAGTCCTGCGAGGGTCAATCTCCTCATTGATGGAGGAGAGGAAGTTCTGAGAAATCCGCAGAGCGTCCTGCAGGAGGGGGAAGTCCGGGTGGTCCTTTGGAGTGTGTTTCAGCAAATCCTGTGAAAGTACATTCAATCGTCTAAAAATTTACCACAAAGTACCTCCGACCTTTGTGAGTAGAGATTCAAATTTAGTTTCATCTTCATCTTCTAGTTTCATCGCGCTGCACAAACACAGACTTCTTACAAACACTAAAGCAATCTTGTTTCTCGTTTTTTTCTGTCAAAGATACTTTTTCGTACTTTCCTCCCAGATTAACATCAACCAATTTTCTTCTGTTTGTTTGCATACGTGACAGGAACATGACACACACACTCACGCTGGATGCACAGAGGATGTTCTGTCAGCTTTCATGAAAACCTGTTCATGCATTACACTACAATAACCACACTGGACACATTCGGAGATCTCTGCTTTGCTTCACTGGCACTTTCTACACCATTATTTCTCTTCCAAAGAGGTAGGCTGATTTAGACTGAGAGGACTCAGCGATAAACATCAAAAAGCAGGCTTTAGGCTTAATTCATGCAAGTCTTTTTAATCTCAGGGATGTGTTTGCAACCTGCTCCAATTATTATTTTTTTGTTTTTTTTATCTTGACACAGTTCTCAGTCTTTCTTCCACCCTAACAAACTAGAAGTAAGAAATTTCTGCCAGAACAGCTTTAGAATCAGTGTCCCTGATGTTCATAGCTGATCCTTGAAAGCCACGCAAGTGCAAGCTGTGTACTCACATGAAGAACCAGGGTGCTTCTGGTAACACGGTCAATCGGCTTGTAAAGGAGAGCTGTGGGAGAGAGAAGAGGAGGGCTCTGAGTCAGTGTTGCTTACAGTCGAATCAATACATGCAGACACACACACACACACAGTAGGTCACAGTTTTACCGCTCACACGAGGACAAAAATTTCCACTTTGCTTACTCTGAGCTAAACAGCTCTTACAGTCTCACTGCTGATGATTCTTAGGTTATCATTAAAGCCTAATGACGACGAGCTTCCTGCCTGAAGCAATTCTGAAGCACGAAAAACACTTGATCATAAATAGCCTTGTAAAACACTGACTTCAATATGGGGGCAGCAGAGGTTTGTGCTACTGTTGTTCATCAGTTTAACAGCTGTACATATTCAGACTTGGACATAAAAGCAAACACAAACAACACATGCAGACTGATGCATCTATAAAAAGTGCAATAAGACTGCCTCCTGCCAACATGCCACCCTCAGTGCCTCTAAGTCAGAGTTTAAGCCTGTATCACTGCACTTGGCTAGATTCCCTGGGGAAGGCTTTGCTGCTAAGGTGGTGCGAACAGCAGCAGCCGCAGCCGACATACATGACAGCTCTCTGTGACAAACTCCCACAGACAGGGCAGAGTGAAGGATGGAGAGAAAATAAACGAAAAACAAAAAAACAAGTAACAGTGAGGAGATACGCAGCAGGAAAGATGGCAGAACCTCTAAGAGGAGACAAAGAAGCAGCAAACAAGTCATGTAAGGAAACGCCTAAATTACCTCAAGGTCTCAAAATAGTAACACTAGTATCACACTACACATTCAATAAAGCACAGTAACACTGCTCTGCTCATGATCTGGAAACTAAGCGAATGCAATTTAAAAAAATTCCCACAAGGTCATAAACATTATGAAATTATCTGAAAAAGTTCCACTTAGTGATCATGCTAATCTCCATTTATTCAAGTGAAAACAGAGTTAAAGCAGCTTATTTCTAAAGTGAAGAAGAAAAGCTGGCCCAGTGAGACAGAGAGGAGTGATGTGTCTTCTGTATGCAGGGAAGCTTGCCCCACACTGACTGTGCTCTGCTCCCACTGAGAGCTACAGGCAAAGCTACACTTCTATTTGAATTTTAAACTTTATCTGTTTAAAGCATTCAATAACGCTCTCTTCATATGTACAGTGGTGCTCTCTTACTCACATGCTTTTAAGTGTTTACTCTATCCGTCCCGCCTCTGCCTGCAACTTACGAAATTAAGCGCGAGAGCAGAAACCTACAGAGAATCTTATCAGATCTACTGATGGGACACATCATATTAACACTCTACACACACCCTCTGTTTTTAAAATATACATTGGCTCACATAAAGTGTATAGGACCAAAGATAAATCTTTTCGAGGGACTTGCAGTTGCTCTTTGAAGTTTCTCCAACGCCTGGTCATTAATGATGCTGCCTCCACTGAGGGTCCTAGATCAGTGAACCAATACTGATACCTCCAGAAGGATTTACCAGAGCCTGTATTGACTGCAAGGGCAGTGAATATCTAAGTGTTCATGTGTTCGTGTGTGTGTGTGGTATGTCTGCAGTTTTGTATTCATTTCAATGCAGCGAGGATTAGATGACTTATGGATAACTTGAGTGTAAATACTTGAGCACAAGTATCAGGTGTTTGTACAGTTTGGGTAAGTAAGCTGCTGTATTTTTTGTGCTGCATGACAAAACTAATATCTTCTCAGTGACAATCTGAGCTAAAAGCTAATGCTAGCATGCTTATATGTTCACAGTGCCAGTCTCACGTTAAGCAAGTATAATAACTGTATACCATGTATACCAATGTAGCATGTTAGCATGATAATACTTCCTAATAAATGCAAAACACAAAATATAGCTGAAGCTAAAACATGTAACACTCTCAACGACTGTACAGGTCGCATGGTGGGAGGCAACCTGTCTCCAAACAATTGTGACAATTCGACTGCAGTCACTTTCACACAGATTAGCAAAGGTTTGCAAGTAACTGTGATCTAATTTATGAACTCAGACAGACGCTGCAATCTGAGTCGGTCTGAACCAATAATATTCAGACTGTGTAGTATTCTTTATATACCAGTACTGGACACTTAAATATCACAGTTGATCAATGATTAACACTCATTTATCAGGAAACTATGAAAAATTAGGCACATTTTAATTATTTCTGGGTTAAATAAAAAGTCATCAAAGCCATCAGCAAAGCATGCAACCAGAAATGTTTTTACATTACAAGTTTCAATAAAAAAGGGTTTTTTTTAAAAACTAATCTGGTCTGTACAAGGTCACATTTTACTGCTTTGGAGTCAAGTCTCTTTGCATCACTATGCAAGATAGGTTCAAGACCATTAAGGATGAACCTATCAAGGAAGCTCAGAGATCTAAAACTTTACTTCTTTCCTTTTCTCTTCTTGTTTTCCTCTAGTTTTTCAACCACGCAAAACATAATAATTATATACAAGAGATTTGAATAATGAAGTTACTCTCCTGAATACAAAGACAGATTAAGGATTGTCACTTGAATGCTAATGTAGACAGAAATCTACTCAAGTTCTGTCCGAACGCAGGATTAAGTGTCATCACTTTTTGACTCTACATCATGTGGAGTATCTGACTTGGATGTATTTTACAGACATGGACGGAGTTAAAAGTCTAGTCAAAAGTCAGGACAAGGGAGGATGAAGACACAAAGAGAGAGCGAGAATCAGATGGAGAGAGGAGGATTATTGGAAGTCGATGTCCTGTCCCAGTGAGGCGTGTCTGACTGGTCGTTTTTCCAAGGTCGCCTTGATGACTTGGCTGATGGACAAATAGTTAATCTTTGCTAACGAGGTGCTTGACCATGTGGGCGAAGTGTTTGACAGGACTTTAGGTCCTCAGTTAGGAGTGCCAGGTTTCAGGCCTCAGTATTTTGGCAAAACTCTCAGCTACCAATGCCAGCCATAAGCCTGTGAAGGAGGGTGAGAAGGACAGGACAGAGCCAATAACTCAGAAGAGGGAAAATAAAGAAGGATTAAGAAAAAGTGAGAAAATGGTTGCGGTGTAGGACATGAGACCCCATTTACATTTAAAACATATATCAGATGCTTGTTTGAGCTGGTATTTGTGTTTCTTTTTGTATCCATTCATTAGGAGTAGGTCAGGGTCTTTGGCCAACAAACAGACTTACTTCACTGGAGAAAACACACAAACCTGTCAAACTATCAGCCATTTACTGTAGCTGAGATCCTGTTAAATACTTTGGAAAGTAAGAAAAGCTGATGGAGCAGAGAAAAGAAACAAGGGGAAAATAATAAAATAAACTAAGAGAGTAGATAGAGGAAGAATTGTTGCAAAGTTAAGGTAGAGAAACCCCTTAGCTGACCCACTAGGTAATTAATGTACTGTAATATAAACAGCAATCAAAGCAAGAGCCTTGGGTGTTGACACACCCTGATTGTTAAGGGCATATGAGACTAGTTTCATGACACTTAGCAGCCATGTGAAACTACAGCAAACCAAAGACGTCATTTTAAAATCATCTAAAGCAGGAATGATGAGAAAAGAAAAAGATTAAAACAACTGGGACAGGTTGATTTTTCCTCATTTGCAATGCATAAATTAACAGACACTTCACAGGTACATGAGACATACAAATGAACACTCACCCGGCCACTCTCAGCCCGACAGAGCCGCACAGTCTACTCATCTTATCTGCTAATGATTGTATGCAGCTCTACCCACCAAACTGAACGCCATCCCCAAAACGGCCGAAGTTACCAAGGCGCCAGCAGAGTACAGGCACGTACTGCGATAGACAACCTCTCTCACATACACACAGACCACACTTGTTCCGATCCTCTTGAGATAAGTATTCCGTACGAGGAGCAGCCTGGGGCCAGCAGTCCTTATACAGACTAAACGTGCCCAGCTTGTAAACAGACAGATACATGCTGAAGATGCTCTCTATTGTATGTTCTATACGATCGAAAGACAGTCGTGTATGACAGCCTGAGTGAACACCACACTACAGGCTCATCACTCAAAAACCACACAAAAAGCTCATCACAGGCATGCAAATGTTCAGAAAAAGCAAAATTCCTCAGCAAGCATGAGCACAAAAGTCCAAACGTCAATCTGACAGCTTATTAATATATACTCCACACAGTATACCATAAGCGCCGTAAAAGCTGTAGATGTCCTCACAGATACCCGACATCAAAAAGCGGGAAGCTCATATCATGCAGTCGTTACCGTATGTGCAGTTACAACACAGTCTGAGGACCAAAAGCACCTCCATATCCCTCTTCTCCTCTCCTCACTCTACTCTCCTGCTCACTGCCTCCTTTCTCAGGCAGAGAGCGAGAGAGAGAGAGCGAGAGAGAGAGAGAATGCGAGCGCACGAGCAGACTCACACATGCACCAGTTTGCCTCCCAGAGCTCACCACTGCATACACAAGAAGAAGAGGCAGGGCTGGAATCTTAAAACAGCAATCTAGCCTAGACAGACACACACACACACACACGCATAGAGATACAAGCAAACACCAACTTACCCTCCATTGAACTAGTTGTTGTACAGTCTTTGGAGTCTTTAGGACCTTTTACTTTGAGGTTCTGAAAGAAATAAAAGAGTGGAATAATCAATTTAATTAATTGTACACACTCGCAGGATTGTGCTGCACTTGCTTGGCTGAGGCTGAACTAATGGAAGTACAGGATCAGTGCATCAGCTGAAGAAGACTGTGCACGGGAACTTTCACAAGTTTCCCTTTAAGTAAATAATACCACCAACAAACCTCTACGGTAGGTCCCGAAAAGTTGATTCGGACCGCTGATCAAAGACTTGATCAGTGGTCATGAGTACCATTCACAGAGAGTTGAGGATTGGCTGCAATCACAGCCTTATAAGATAGTGAAAGATGTACCCTTTGCAGGTGTATAAGATAACAGGAAGAGGAAAGTTTGATGTTTAAAAATGAAAGATGACCACGCTCCTTAAAGAGATGATGAAGATGGATAATCATAGTTAGAATCTGTAAGCACTTTCCTTTACTGTAATGTCTTTTGCCTCTCCAATCTTTGTTGAAGACACCTAACAATAAGGAACAATCTATAACAATATCCTGTGTTGACCTAAGGTGTGAAAAGCTAGCATGTAAACAAGGGGCATGAGAGGTTGTGTTATTATCGGTCACTTCTGGCACAAACATTTTCAGCTAATTAACATCATTGACACGTTCCCAGCAATCCCCCACCTCCCCAAATACACACACTCTTTTGATCTGAAAGCTCAATATGTTTTCTGTCCTTCAAGTGTGTGTAGTCGTACGGTACAGTAAACTCAGACTAGCCTGGATGTTTTTTCTGTGAATGTAACTTCTCATCTTTCTGTTACCTAATAAGCTTGCTGGCTAAGTGCTGTCCCAAGCACATTTTAACACAAATACCTGTTAACTGTGTTTTCAACAACGGTTCCTCAAAATAAGACCACATTTCCCATAAACACTGCTGTTTCCTGCCAAAAAGAGGACGTTTCGACTTGCCTGGTTTGTGTCGTCGTGTGTTTGTTCTCCTGTTCTCTTCACTGAAGAGAATTCATATAATGGCTTAAGACCCTTGAGATCAGTGAAGGGGAGGTTTCATAGATCCTTATTATTACTGCACCAAGTTTGATATGCTGATGTTAAAATGCTGTACATAGCAACAAAATTACATGTTTGCTATTTAAAAGTTCTCTTGTTACATGTTGTTTAAAATCACAGAGGTTGAACTCACCTCAGATATCTTCTGAAACTGGCTGTTGGCTTGGCTGCATTTCTCTGCCGTCTCCAGTGCCACCTTGTAGTTGTCCACAAAGGCCTTGTACACGCCCAGCTGGCTGGCCTGGAGGAAAGCAGAAGGAAAGACGTTCAGCAAACAAGTGTAACGAGAAGGTGCGAGGCAAACTAAGACAACGATGATGGTATTTAGTCTTCTCTCATTTTATTCAAATTGTTAAATGAACTCTGGAGACTCGGGGAGCCAACACAAGTATGTCATGGCACTGATGGCAATTAAAATAAAATTCAGCAAGCCCTACTTTACATTCACCATAAATGATCACTTCCAGAGTTTTTCATGCCACAGAATTCAATTTCTATTCATTGAGTCAACACATATAGTCTGATCACATTCCCATAAAGCCACTTCACTAGCAGCGCTGTGCAGTCCCTCCTGATTGAGTCCCTCTCCTTCTCTGTCCTCTTCTCTTTCATTAACAGCCCCTCTCTGCAGCACTGTATGTGCACTGTAACACAAGCTGCAGACCAGCAGTGCATGAATATGCATCCTGCTACAGCTATGCTTGAATGCCTAGGCTGAAGAGCTGACTGAATCCTATTAAAGCAATGAGATTGGATTCAGCTGAATAGAGTGCATGAGTAAGACTTTTGTCCTTAAACTCCATGTCCTCTTATTTTCATTTCCTCTCCTTCCTCTTCCCTTCTGAGTGCGAAGTACAAAGTTGGGCTCAAAAGCAAAGACTTGAGGGAAGTGTGCGGCCTCATGCGGCATTTGAAACGTGTTATACATGGGTATGTTATTAGCAACAATCGATGAAGGGAAACATCAGGACACAAATATGTGATGGTAGAATACTGCTGACAAAACTGTTAAACCACGTAATGTGTGACACTGACTGCAGATGAGTGAAACAAATGTCACCACGCGTGGATCATCTAATTATAACTGGAGACTATTTTATGTCAAATCAAAACTGTGGATGGAAAACAGAAACCACCGTGTGTCATAGCTGAATTTCCAAAGATGGAGATTTGGCAGCTTGGCTGGAAAGAACAAACCAAGCAGAATGACATTATGATATTTCATGAGTTCATGTTTCATGAGTGTTTCTCGGACGCACTGTGACCAGTATGAAAGCGGCGTCAGTCACAGTCCAGACAAAACGCCCACGCTTCAGAAAACAAAAATCCCAGGTCAAAGTGGCAGGACAGAAAACAACAGCTCATGTTTGAAAGTGAACGTGGGAAGTAGAAGATGAAGAAACACAGGAGAGAGAGACTTTTCAGCTGGTAGAAGAGCCTACGGACTATTTAAACCCACATGGACACGTTTGCCAGCTTAGGGATGCCTTTTTTTAAAAAACTGCATACAGCTCTGAGAGCAACAGGAACCCTCAACTAAACACACTTTAAAGCACAGCAAGTGATCAGCTATAAACAACAAAGATCAACAGCAGCAAAAAAAAAAGAAAGAAAGAACCATATGTAGTGAATGAATACTTCAATATATTGTTTGGCTACTGATGTAATGTCTTGTACTTTTCCAAATAATGCCAAATATGAGCACACTGCTTTCAGACCTTTTTTTTTTCTTTTTTACGTTTAAAAATCCCAACTGCACAATTAGATTGTCCATCAATATGTGCAACGTCCTCCGTTTTCTACAGTGGCACAGAGTTTCCTCTATCGCCAAGATAAAATTTTCCTTCTTCTGTCAGTTGTGCACAGGTGTGTGCAGAGTACCATCAAGTCAGCCACAACACTCACACTAAAATGGTGCAACCACTTTTTAGGTTTTGCTAACACGTGACCACAAACCACATGGCATTAAGCTGGCTGCCATTTTGTGACAATCGTGGTGACAATGTAGAATCAAGTGAATAAGGCACCAGCCACACAGGGCTAGAAATGGCTATTCCCCAACCAGTTGTGAGCACTTGCTAGAGGTGGATGGTAGTCACTGGGAAAATGACTGGTCTAAAGTCCTAAAGGTGACCCCCCAGTCAACCACCTCTTTCTCAGTTAAAGTGACTGCTTTGGTTACTGCGTTCATAGTTTGATTGGACTTGTCCACAAACATTGTCCAGATACTCTCTGAGCTGTAATAAAACTGTGAAAAGTGATGCAAACTGGAAATGGAGAAAGTTTTCCTCCAAAATAAAAGTTGCACCTTTTGAAACATACTGGCTACAGTGCTGAGGCATTTCTTCAAGTTTCACTACTGCTGAGCTAGAAGTTAGCAAGTATTTGCAGACAGACATGAAGAACTAAAGGGAACTGCTAACAACCAAAGTAATTACTTGGAGGTTTTTGGTACAGCATCTTCTTTCTAACCGATTTCACTCATGGAGAGTAAATAACCTCCACAAAGCACTGACAACCAGTTGGGGAATAGACCTTTTCCCCTAGAAACCGGTGGCTGTCTCACATTCAATACAGTGGACAACTTTTGAACAATTTGCATGACCTCACCCAAGAAATGGTATAATTCTTATTTATTTATTTTCTTTAAGGCAGCCAACACTGTATTACCCTCTTCTCACCATTCTTTCCTGAATAAATTATAATAATGTAGAAACAAGTCTAAGGAGAAGAAAAAAATAAACCCTATGATGGTATACTTAATGCTAATAGTATGTTAATGCTACTACTCTACAAGGTGATAGAGTGTTAGCATGCTAAAGTCTACTACTGACAACAGTAAAATGGTTATCTGCCTGATCTAAAGCTGTTCCAGTGTTTACCACGCTTGCCTTCCTAGTTTTATTCTATTATTCCTGACCGCAAGAGACGGTCATCCAAAATTCACAAAACCTTAGTTACATTTATAACTCTCAATTATTATGCTAGTAACAGGCAGTATAAAACTTGGATATAGCTTCCTGGTCAGAAAAATTAAGCCAATCCAAAATTGTCTTAGACTTGTTTTCTATCCGAGGACATCATATGGTGATAGCTATGGTTGAAGAAGAAAAAAAAAAGACGATTTCTGGTCGCATAGAAGTCTTTAAGAAAACATCTTTTTGTCTTGACATTTGCAAACTCTTTTCTGGTGAGTTTAAGGACTCAGTCACTCATTTTAAGTCATACTGAAAGAAATAATTACATCAATATGAAAAACTCAAGTCTGAATTTTTTTGCAGCCAAGATATTGATGGCAGAAATGCTCAACTTGAGGTTTTACAAAATGGGACTTTAAAAACATCAGGTGAAATCATGTTAGATAGGTACATCTTTGATGTTGTCTGTGGTGTTAAACACGAGGGTGAACACCCAACATAATGGGGAAACTAGTTTTGCTGGTGTTTTTTCAGGTTTGCTCAAATTTTGATTAGGCTTAATTTAAATTCTTTAAAGCTATTACAACTGACCCTGGCTGCAATACCTGCCTGTGCCGAATCTGAGTAGGCTTCAGTAGCTGTGACGAAACCAGCTATTAAAATCCATCAGCAAATGTATGATTAAAAAAATTATTATGTGGCTGCACTATACATACAGTTAATGATGACTACTGTGTAAAAGATGAAGTTGTGGTACTGTTTTTATCAGCACCACATCCACACTGAATTGGACCTTTCCCACTTTGTGCCTCTAGGGCGACTAGGACTTTAATAATTCGCTCAGACAAATGCAACCCTTGCAGACACAGGCTATAGCTAAGCCTTTCTCTTGTCTGAGAAAGGTGAAAAACAAACTTGGACCTGTAGCAGGTCTTTATCCCCGTCTCGGCCTGTTTTCTGTAACCCTGCCTGTCCTTGTTGCTCCAGTGGCACCCATACTGCTGACGAGGAGCACCAGGGAGTAGACCAGCTAATTAAACTGCCATCTGCACTCTCACACAGCCACTCTGACTAATGTTTTGCTGAAACACGACATATCCACGTACGCACATATACACAGCACAGATGGGAGCTGATGACTACACTAATAGGTGGCGCTTAGCGCTGCGAGTCTTGGCCGTCCTCAGTGAGGAGGGGTCTGTTGGATAAAAGTACTTAAACTCATAGGATTTTATACAACTGTATCAAAACTCTTCTCATTTTCTCTCCTCTTAAATCTTTCACTAACACCAACATACTTTCATTTCTGAATATTCATAATTTCCTCTTATTAATTAAAGTGCTTCATCAAATGTTTTAATCTTACGGTTAAACATCAAGCTGTTAATGAAATATTATTATTCATATCCAAGTTTTAAAAATGTGCTGTACATTGGGTGAAGTAAAAACTCTTAAAGTCTATTTAATGTTTTCTTTGTCACAAACAAATGCTGAGTTTCACATGTCTGACTAAGTCATGGTGAATAACATTTGCTGACATCAAAAAGTACCTGAAAACCAAAACTGAAAATGAGATCTACGCCCTGAAGAGCTGGGTTTTTAATTAGAATGACCCTACCAGGTTCCTCAAAATGACACCATGAAAAGATAAGGAAAAAAAGTTCTCACAGCGCTGTGGTGTGAAACCAAAGGGGCTGGTATGTGAACACATACATTCAACAGTGTGACAAACACATATATACACTGATCAAGAACATTAAAGGAACTCTTAAATCACATATCAGATCTTAATGAATGAAACTCTTTCTAGTAGATGCACTGATGGTATAAATTTAAAAATCCTGGGTGATTTTCAGAAAAGTTAACCTCTGACCTTAAGGTCAAGGTCACCGGGATTCAAACTTGACCAAGATTTTTAGTAGTTGCACCCATGGTTTCACTTTTAAAACCTTAGGTGACATCTTTGTGTTCACTAGATTTTCAGGAAACTTGACCTCTGATGCTGATAAGTAATGAATGACCGCAGTCTAAAATGAGGCTGTAAAACAGTAACAGGACTGAAAAGCAGGATCCAGTATATACTTGGTTTTGTTGACTTCTTGTGTCCAAGGCTCCCAGCTTTAGAGCAAAGCCCCGTTGTTACCAGCAGCTAAAATAAACTTAAAGCTTTCTGCTGCCGCTTTTCTAAAGACAGTTGGTGTTCTTGCAGACTTTCCAGTCAAGGAAAATTACAAACCACAGTGTTACCACCTGCCTGCCCACAGTGGGTACAAACTATGCAGGTGTTTATTTCAGTGACACCAGCCACTCCACGGCTTGTGTTCCCAAAACATTAATTAAGTAATTACATTAAGTAATTAAATAATTACTGATAGGTGCCTCAGGCTTTTCACACCTTATATACGGATTTACTTTATTCCTCCTAGAAAACATTGCACAGCATACTTACATACACAGCGTTATGCGTCTCTTCAAATCTAATTATCCACTACAAATCTGACAATTTACCGCTCTAACCCACTTTGTGACAAGCCAAGGCATGGATCCCGTCTAATTCCACACACAGGCACATTTACATGCACGTTACAGTGCTGCTGTTCCATTATGTACTGAGAGCACCTGTTTAATCCACTGCAAGTATGACAGCATGATAGATCAGAGGCTGCAACTTTTCTGCTAATGCACCCAGGCCACAGTGGCGGGGGCACGCGTCAGTCACTTACGCACACAGAGTCTAATTCAGACAAGTGATTCACAAAGTACAAACAGTGAGAAGCCTGACAATTCTCTGTTTAACAGCCATTTACATGTACCCTGCAAATGACGGAGAGCGAAATAAAAGATCCGCGCACTGTAATTTGTGTCACCCACGTCAGACTCACCAGCTTCTGGAACAAATGTCCCACGGTGACCTTCTCGTCCCACTGCTGGATGCTGGGTAGGAGGGCGTCGTAGAACTCTTTGTGGATCTCGAAGATGTCCTGGATTTTGTAGAAGATGGTCTCTATCTGCTGGATGGTCAGGACAGGCTGAGAGGTCGTGGCTGTTGCTTTCAGGGGTCGCATGGGCTGAAGAGACAGGAGACTCAGGTAATAAGGGGGGCTGCTAAAAGTCTATAAATTACTAATTTAAGCTAAAGTATGAGACTGATGAACACAGAAAACGTGTTGAAATCATCCCAAACATCAGATCAGGCCAACAAAAAGGACCTATTAGGACCAGTGCCAGAAAGGGAACGTATAAATGTGTCACCCTGTGATAAGTATGTAATCTGAGCCTCTTTTCATCTGGGTGACAGTCTTCTTCTTTGTGTTGTTTGTACTCAGGCAGATTGCAGGCCAACTCAGTTAATCATAGTGATGTGTAGAGTGGTCATGTTGGGCGTGCGTGGGGAGGATGGCTCTGAATTACAGTGCAAACATAAAGGCTTTTTACGTCAGCTCTCTAGGGCTAATCATGAGTCACCCTCCTACTGTATTAAGGCACATGAGACAGGTTGGATTATTTTTAAAAGCACCGACAACCAATATCTCTGTCCTGCTCTATGTAAGACAGCAAAGCAGACGGCTGAAAATTCCTCATTAGATTTAACCAGAAAGGATTTGGAGACTAGTGGTCCTAAATTTCATCTCCTTGGTGGAAAATAATGGTTATCAAGGAAACTACAGTTAAAATAAAAAGTATTTTATTTAGTTTGCTGCTGTACAACACTGCCTTTACAAATTAGTGTTTAAAGTACATTTAGAAACAAACCAGCTGAGAGTGAAACTGAACTGCCAGCACTGCATCATATATCACATGAGCTGGAGCAGCTGGACAAGGTGATGTTTAAACATTTTTAATGAACCTTTGTAGCCCATGTTTATATCAAGAAAATGGGAAAGAGAGACTCTTGTGATCTACTTCCCAGTAAATGTAAATGAACTGTAAATGAACCAACACAGTACAGCAACTGCTAGATGAAAGATAATTACTTCCTAGACTGTGCCAAATGTATCACCACAATCATGCACATTGATTGGGATTGTCTTGTAACTTGGTTGTCTTACAAAAACAAACAAATAAATGAAATAATTACATTTACAAACTCTACAAAATATTCTTAGAGTTAAAAAAAAAAATCCAAGAAGAAGTTCAGAATAATTTTATTGTTTCAAATACCCTGGAGACGTGGAATATGATTATGATACATTTCCAGATAAAGAAACATTTCTCTCTCTTAGGCCCAGGTGGAAAAAACCCTGACTTTTCACCTTCATGTCAAGAGCCAGTGTATGAAACCTGGCAGCAGGGGGATCGGACCAGCTTATTAAGCTGTCTGATGGTGAAAGAATCCAGCATTTTGAAAACCGGAGAGAAAACTGCAATTTCCAACTTAAAAAAAATAAATCTTCAAATAACCCATGTTAAAAACAGTGGCACAGAGTGGCATGAAGATCTGCCATAACAAATACCCTGTTTAAAATAATCCACAGACTACATTGCACAACACTGCTGTGATGCCTGAGCATACAATCCCCTCTCTGTATGAAATGTAATACAGAGCCTGGAATCTCCATGCTTAAGTTTTGGGATTGTGTAAAGATTTGTCCCTACTAGGAAGACTTAAAAAAAAATTAATGCCAAGTTGGTTGCAGTATTGCTTTATTTATCTAGAAAAGTGATTCTGTAACACCGGGTTTCCAGAGATGCAGCCAGAGAGTAAGGTGTGACTATTCAGTTTGGAGCAAGTGTATTATTCTGCTGAAAGACATAAAAACAAACGGCCCCAGTGCCTGTTTTAGACCTTATCTGAAGGACTGAGGAAGTAGAGGAGGAGAGGAACAAACTCTTTATTGGTGGAACTGCAAGATGAGTCGTTGTGTTGTCACCAAGAGCTCAACGGGAAGGAACTGAGAGCCTGACCAGATTTCGGCAAGTGTTAGCGCAATCATTTGTTCTTACTGACTAATTAAAGCTTGTGTGAGTGAGTGTGTGTGTGTGTGTGTCTTGCCCTGGTGAATTTCTACTATAATTGTTGTGCGCATTTGTATATCTTAATTTAGCATCTATCTGACTATATATTGGTCAAAGTAGAACATGTGGCCAAGATCAGCAGGCTGTGAGACATAGTGACTTAGCATGGGGAAGCATGGTTGGTTAGCGTTGCAGTAAAGTGCAGCATCTGTGGTCCTGCTTTAAGTGTGGTCATCGACCACTAATAGTGTTCTGATAGTCTCACAGCTCACACCAATGCCTACGGCGGCAGCAGCAGCACTCCACCGTTCATGTGGTTATATGAGCCTTGTTACTTTGTTTCTGTTTCTTTTCTGTCTTTGTCTGAGTGTCTCACCAGTAGCAGGGCCTCCAGTTGGTTAATGTAGATCTCCTCGCTGGCCAAGAATCCAGACAGCACCAGTCTCTTCATCTCCAGTCCTTTCTCTATGTCGCCCTGCAGGATAAAACAGACCTGGCTGTAATATGCTTGTATTCATTTACATACACATATAGCACACTGGAACACGCACATTCACCAAAAATCCTGTTATTGAGGCTCGTTTCTGACTAACAGCACATGAAAGTACCCTGACTCCATTTCCTGCAATGATGCCAGTGGACTGCCACATCAGGTAAACACGAGATTGAGACAAACAGTCGTAAGCGTAAAGGAATGTGCAGCATATTAGAAATCTTATGAAAACATCTAAGCAGCTCATTTCCTCTGTAGAATTATTTGTAATGACTCCAGGCAACTTTTGCATTTTGACGTCAACGTCGGGGAAGTCAACATCCTACTGATGTCTGAGAAACGCAGAGTAAGACACACTCATAGTGTATTGTTTACATTTTGTGGGAACTGATAATTAGAGCAAAATTACCAGGTTTCAAAAGAGAGAAAAAGAGGGACTTCTAACATGATCATAGAAGACTTCATCTTTCTTCATATTATTCTCACTTTTGGCTGTTCCCTCGTCATAAAGGACTGCCCTGCTCCGCATGTTTGATTTGGCTAATGGGAATCACACAGTTACTCCTGATAATAATATAATACACAACAATGGCATAGTGATACAGTGACTCTGTGGTAGATGATACTTGCATGCCAATCAAAATGTCACAATATCTGTGTAAGTGAAGAAAAAATATTTGAAAAGGAATTATGTTTTTATATACTGGACTGTGGAGTGTACAGGTGTATCAAACAGAACCATCTGTTTCAAAGTTTCACTTTCAAATTTCGAATTGCTTTAATTCCGCAGCAGTTCGCCGGTGATGATTGGAACACGTACTATGAGAAAGAAAGGGGAGGATTTCATGAGTTTCACATGGTTAGCCGGCAGGCAGTGTAACAACAGCAGTGGTTGCAGTGACTCCAGACATGCTTGCAAAAGTATGCGACAAGTTTGATTAGCGTATGGACATATGCTCCGTTTTGTACGTAAACTTGATATTCAGCCATCCATCCAGCAATTCTCTTCCACTTAGACAAATTAGGGTTGCCCATGGGGGACTGAAGCCTATCCCAGCTACCACAGGGCGAGGGCAGGGCACACCCTGGACAGGTTGCCAGTCTGTCACTGGGCTATCACAGAGACAGACAACTCTTCACACTCACACTCAGAATCATTAATTTAGAAGCGACAATTAACATAAACCCATTCACTTTAAAAATATGTTTTTAAAAATATTTTTCTTTACTTTTAAGATATTTAAGGTATATTGTATTGCATACCTTATCAGTGTAGCTGGTTAGGTATATTGCTGTATTGACATTTTTCCCTTACTGAAGAAATAAATACAGATAAACTTCAGAAAATGGCATTTAAATACCACATGTGTGCCTTAAAGAAGGCCAAAGGACAGCTGTGAGACCAGAGATTAATTATTAATTCCACCAAGCCCTTACAATGATATCAGCACTCCAGCACTGCCCAGCAAGTCAAGGAAGAAGGCATGACCTCATCATTTAACCAATCACGGCTGACATGCACATTCCAACACTGATGTTATCCCTCAGGCAGAAGATTATACTGCATATCAAGGTTCAGTATTTACCGTATGTGTTATAGTATGTGTGCCATTTACACGTGCTACTTTATTAAGAATGCTGAAGACTATAAAGATAAAAAACACTTGATTTGATGACTGCAAAGGACCTATTTTAAGGCCTGTGTTGACGTTCAGTCACACATTGGCAGCTTTTCTCAGCTAACAGTGATGGTGTAAAGTGAATCAGTGCGAGAGGCAGGGATGATTTCTATTGATCATTTTTCTGTTAGTTAAATAAACTGTCAGGGAAGTCCTTACTGACAGCTCGTATTTAGATTAATATTAAGGATTAATGCAGCACGTGGCCAGAATTCTGTTTAGTTTAATCCCCTGAGCCTTTCTCTTTGCTCATATTCCTTAAAAAGAACCTCAAAACCAAAGCCAGAAATGAGATACACTTGAAACTAACAGATAAATCTTTGATGTGATGTGAATTAGTGCTGGTCAACATTTATGTTAAGCACCGAGAGTGTCTCCAGTCACTGTGTTCTTATTAAAATGATATCTCAGAATAGCTGAGGTCTGAAACATGACATCATAACCCACAAAGGTGCCCTTGTCCTTTTGACTAACCGAAATGTTGCAGATATACTCAGGTCATTTCTTTCAGTAACAAAAATGAGTCACAACTCAACGAAGAAAAAAAGAAGAAAAAAAAAAGACAGGAAAAA
>VUQG01013231.1:1916-17705 GCA_015106755.1 Etia nguti
CGAAGGCACAAACAAGCACACAGCACCGACTGAGCACCGGGGGTCCCCGCGGCGTCCCGGCAGCGCGGGCCCTCTTGTCGTCTGGCACGCGCTGCGTTTACTTTCACTAACCTGATGCGTCTGAAGGACCGAGGGGCCGAAGGGATCCCGACCAGTCTGCAGGAGAGCCTTCGTTTGATGCCTGTCCTATATCCAGTCTCTCTCTCACACACGCGCGCGCGTTCTCTTTCTCTCCACCACCCCCTCTTGCGCACTATTACCTCACAGCCTCCACTCTGTTCCTCCAAGACGAGAGAGAGAGAGAACATATGGCGACAGATTCCCAACAGGAGAGCGGATCCGTGTGAAAGCAGAGACGCTGCTTTGTGCCTGGTTTTGTTTAAATGCTGCAAAGTGCGCACGCCACCACCAACAAGTGAGCCTGTTAGGATACACATAAAGTTCCTTCAAAGAGAACAGCGTTTAAGCTGACAAAGGTGCACACAGAGAGGCCAGAACACAAAATAGGATTTTACCTTCAGAGGTTTTAATAGGGTGTCCGTGAATTCATTTATTTTGATTCGCGGACGTGAACATTCCAGTTTACAGCATGCCATCTATTTTATTTTGCCAGATATGATCAGAGGACACTTTGATAACTGAATGCTACATCTTTCACACAGAGACCTGAGACTGCCATTTTAAAAATAGCATTCATAGAAATATACACGTGGACCAGGTGGGCACACGACAGGAAGCCAGTTGTTTGTAAATTCAAAGTTAGCCCGGCTGTGCGCGTAGAAGTGGAAGAAAGCACCAGACACGGGGACTTGTATGTGTCACTTTAACTTTGAACAATGCAGGCTTCAAGGGAAAGTTTGGAAGTTTTAAAATAGCCCGGAGTCGTCAAACAGCTGGTCCTGAGTCATCAAGCCCTCATGGGAGTTGAAACAGTAACATGAAATAACAGGATGTTCAGATTTTATTGTCATGCAGCTGTAGGTAGTTTATAACTTAATAAATGCCCACAATGTGGCCCAGAACAGATGCAAAGGCCACATACTGGCTTTTATTTCTTTATGAATCAAAACAATGGTGCCGCTGATGCATTCAGGGCCAGCAGCTCTCAGAGCAGCCTGCGTAGCCGGAGGCCGTCGATCCGAAGCCTCGTGATGCCTAACGCTAATGCACTCATTGTTAACGTGTCATTACCGAGCTCCTTTATCGCTGAGCAAACACACACGCATGTACACGGATCCTGTACAAACAGATAGGACAGGTGCTGCCTCCTGCGTGTCACGCTAACATCACGGCTGACTCGAAACAACTGGCAGTCCTCACAATTAAAGCACCACCAGGCGTTATTTTAGGTTTATTTATTAATATGTGTTTTGAGATCAAACCCCATCTTTGCATCTGAGCGCAGATGTTGCTGTACTGGCGTCTTTATTCTGCACTTCAAACACTTCTTACAGAAAGCGACAACATTAGGCGTACTGTTAGGGATTAGTGAGCATAACAAATGCAGAGATTAAATACTGCAGCAGTGAATGACCCAAAAAAGTTTTTGTTTTTTTGTTTGTCTTCATCCATGTCCAATAATCCAGGTAAGGAAATTAACTTTCTCGGATTCACTCAGAAACATTTTCACTTTCTTAACCTTCTAAATTTAAAGTGAATAACTGTTATCAGTTTTCATATCATTTCCTTTGATTACACGACCAAAAACATACATTTTCTCATGTATATAAAATGGTATGAAGAATATGTTTGAATCTCTACAGTTACATCATGGACACTGAAAGATGGTTTGTACTTAGTTATGCACCGTGTAGTGTTGGGGCTAAATAATGAAATGTCTATATTTTTACTTAAAAAGTCAGTCTGCAAAACAACCTTAAATATTTCAAAAGAACTAAGGCTCTTACCCAGAGGCAGTCATTTCCCAGAGTCTGCAGGCTTTTATGCCCTCTGAGGATACAAATCTTAGTTATGGCAATCACGTCACCTCTATGAAACATCCATCCTGTGGGGTCAGGGGGAGGTTACTCCTGTATGCACCGTGTGCACATTTATGTAGACCCTTTTCTTTTTCCAAAACAGATGGCAACTTTGGATGTTCTATTTGGTTAATGTGTCAGAAATGCATTTTTGACACGCTAATCCTCTCATTTAAAATAATTTAAAGGCCGCTCTTTGCAGGTCTTTGCATGGTCACGATTCCTGGTTCTTAATGCCCACTTTTACAAGGTTGCATTTCCCTCATTTTTTAATGTTAATGAACAAAAAAGTGGCTTAGACACAAGCAAAGCAAACCATTCCTAGGCTTTTGAAAACAGAGGATTCAGTCATCAGTCGTTAAGATTTAGTTGAGAGTCTGCAAAGTCGGCGCTGCTGGTGTTATGATGTGGAGCTCCAATCGTGGACGCTGCCATTAGTGACATTTGCCCATATTTACTGCCACTACATCCTGCTGGCGCCGCTAAGGCTGTTTGCACAGCATTACACACCCACTTCCACTGTGTAGAAATCAATGATAAAAAATATGTAGGCAGGTGATTATTGGCTGGATAAGAAGACTCTGTCATCTTGCACGACACCAGTGTACAAATGTGATCGTGAAACTTTAGACTGCGTCAATAATTTACTCTCATTTTCTTCTCTTTTATCTCTTTGAATCACATACATAATTAAATTTAATTTTGATGAAATTTCATACAGATGTCTGTGAGCATGAGATGTCCTCTACTTTAAAAAAATCAAACATCAATTTGATGATTAACTGACTTTCCACCAAGGCCCATATCATGTCAGGCTGTGTGTTTTAAATTGTGCATCAAAAGGAGATGTCAGCTTGAGTTGTCCATCTGCAGCACTACAAGGCTTTAAGGTTTTTCCAGGTGGACTAAAGCCCCACGAAGAGAAGGCAAATGAATCAGGTCAAGCAAGAACTGATCCCCTGCCTCACGTCTGACTTTAAAAGACATTGACAAGCTCTTACGGTTAGGTTATTTTGCATTCTGTATTCTGCAGAGACACATACAGCATTTTACACAGTTCCAGTTTCCAGCACCAAGAGTCCCACCCCACTGATATTTCATGAAGAACATAAAGAACACCAGTCATCTTTGTAAAAACTCTTAACTATGAAACAGTATGCCATCACACATTTTGCTACAAGACCAGGCTGCAATTACATAACCACATTTCTGCTAAACAGCACATCTCCTGTCAGTGTAAACACTATTGGTCTACATGAGATTATTCACTGGACAAAATACAAAGAATGGACAATTTGGATCTTTTTTGTCTAATCTACCCATTCTCTCTCCTCCAAAGCTCTGCTTCTTGCATGGCCACCTATCTCCTTCTCATTCCCACACATGCGTTCTGTCTTGCTTCTTCTGCCTGTGATTCCTCTTCTTTCCAGCTCATACCTCCACCTCTCCAGGCTCTCCTCCACCTGCTCTCTACTCTCACTACAGATCACAGTGTTGTCTGCAAACATCAGCGTCCACAGAGACTCATCTGTCAGCCTGTCCATCACCACTGCAAACAAAAAGGGGCTCAGAGTAGATCCCTGATGTAATCCCACCCCCACCTTCAACCCATCTGTCACTCCTACCCTGCACCTCACCACCCTCACATACTCCCGCAGCACCACAGTTCCTCTTTTAGGACCCTATCATCTATGAAGCTCCTTCTGACCTTCTCTAAATTTTATTATTATTATTTTTTTATTAGTCCTTTATTTATCCAGGTAAAAAATCTCATTGAGATTAAAAATCTCATTTCCAAGAGAGACCTGGCACCATGGCAACAAAAGTCAAAATACATGTACCACACAAGTACATAACATTTAAAACAAATATAATATCCCGTACGAACATGTGAAAAATGTACAATAAGAGATCAATTAAGAGCAACATTAAAAACAATCACACTGAGTAAAAGAGTTATTTTCTCTAAAAGAGTTAGTTTCTCTAAACTTCTCCATCAGCGCTGTCAAAGCAAACATCACATCTGTGGAGCTCTTTCTCAGCACGAAGCCACAGTGCCGCTCACTGATCATCTCCTCTCATCTTAACCTATCTTCGACAACTCTTTCTCATATCTTCGTGGTATGGCTCATCAGTTTTATCCCCCTGTAGTGACGACTCTGCACATCACCCTTGAAAATTCACCACTTCCCATTTTCTTTAATGAAGTTTAGGCTGTAAAATAGGACTAAGTACAACTGAGTGTAAATGAAATGAGTTTCCAAGCTGCTAAGAATGAACTCAGCACATTTTCAGAAAATGGAATCAGTATTATAAATGCAGTACTAGATTAGCTCCATATTAAATGATTCCGTGTGCAAGCACGACACTGTCAGGGGCAGGATGGCGATCACACCACAGCTGTTACAGAGAAGGCAAAAATTTGGCTCAACGATGAAATGTTCTGGATGTTCAGTTTAGTTTTCCAAATAGGTTAGCTACAAGTACAACTTCTCCAAACACAGCAGAATATATGAGACTTTGTTCTTCTTGTCTTCTTAATCTAACTTTCTGTCCCCAAAGAATCATCACCGGATAGACTGGATATAATGCCTTGACTTTTGGTTGTCATTTATTGGAAGAAGGATCATATTTGAATAAGCACAGACTATGTGGTTGCAACACAGACAGATTTGTGCTAATTAATGCTCAGTAACATCCAAAATAAATCAGTTTACAATTTCACTCGCTCAGACTGGAGCTCTGTTAGTATAACCTCTTAGCAGCCATATTATTGGTCAGATAATGTCATTAAAAATGCCCCAAAACAGTTTCTGTGTCAGGCTGTGAACATGCAGGGACTGACTCACTGCTGGAGCCTCTGCTGGACGTTAGAGGAACTGCAGGTTTTGACACTTCTACAATGACTTCATTTTCACCCCATTTTTCTGAGGTTCAAACACATGTATGCCTGTAGTTCATAAAAGAAGTGCATTGTTAGAAAAGAGTAGAGTAAAGAATATATATTATTATATTTATTGTCATCGTAGACTGAAGAATTTAAGAACATATTCCAGCTCACAGCTGGCTGAGACAACACTTCACAGAAGAGTGACGTGAACCTTGTGCTGTGTATTTGTGGCAGGAGACAGCTCTGTGGAAAAAACAGACATGAGCGTGTAATTGAATTAACCCACCATGCCTTTAAAACAGCACTGTCCTAGCAGAATAAAATAAAGCTAATTAATGTGCTCTGTGTCTACACCGTCTGCAGGCTAGCCTCCAACCAAGGAAAAATTTGTCACATGTGGGACTTAAAAACAGAGAAGCTGCAGCAATGTGTCTTTGGGAAAATAAAGCTAATGTATTAAAATAATACATGTTGAACTGAAATAAAACTATAGCTAAATGGGCTTTGCTGCAATATGGTTTCTATTTAAACAAATAAAAATACTACAAACCAAACCAACTACAGCTGGTTTTGGCATTTTTACTGTTCATAATACTGATACTAGAATACATTCCAAGTAGTGGTGAAAAACATTATTTAATTGCGTCTTGATGCATTCTCAATCATCCAGGAAAGTAAATCTCCAAAGCGCGGAGTGAAAGAGGCCATTTACGTGAAAAGGGAAAGACCATCTCTGAATCGAGGAGGGGGCCTAAGGGTACATCTTTCACCATCTTACAATGCTGTGATTGCAGCCATTCCCCAACTCTCTGTGAATGGTACTCATGGCCATTGATCAGTGGTTGTTGATCAATGGTCATGAGAATTTGCATAATTAAGATTAAGGAACTGACCTCCCAGCCCATTGTTCCTTCAGTGGGCTGGTTTCAGTCATTATGCAAATGTACTGTTTATAAGATTGGGGAAACCTGCAGTCAGCTGAGACTGAAGAAGTCACTTGGATGAGTGACGAAACGTTTCTCCCACAAAACGCTACATCCAGATGAACAGAATCAACTTTTGGAGATTATTTAATTGCATCTTGGTTATAAGGTGGGACTATTATAATTCATTATTATGAGGTTAATTGTCAAGGTGTGTGTCATGGGACCGAGCGGTCTGTACAGAAAACCAGAACAGAGACAGCAGGTGGTTAACAATATTTTATTGGTTAGGCTTAAACTTTGGAAACGTAGCAAGGACAAAAGCAATAAAACGTAGAGCTTGACGTGGCGTGGCCTGGCCTGGGTAACGTGGCTAGGGGAATGCAGAACTAGAGAGAGGGACCGGGGCCTGAGACTGGAGCTGGGCAGGAAACAGTCACATTGCAAGAGGGTGACGGGAATCCGGAGGAGCCGAGTGGCGTGGAAAGGCTGACCTGAGATCCGGGGGTTCCAGATGGAGTGTGATGGCAGGCAGGTGAGACACAGGGTGATTTCCAGAATGATTGCTGGGTATCTTGAGTCTGAGGGTAGAGCTTGAGCCAAGGTGAATCCAGAAAATAGGTTGATGACGAACTGGCGGTGAATGAACGTCAGCGTGAGGCTTAAAATCACTCTGGCTTGATTGGCTGCAATCGGCTCCAGGTGTGCAGGAGCTGGAGGAGGTGGCCCTGCCCAGGGGCGGATCCCAGGTAGGTTCAGGAGCCTCATGGAAATTCCAGCGACCAAACGCGGACCATGACAGTGTGTGCCGTGGTAGGCAGGATGTAGGACCCAAACGCAGGACTCTTACACGGAATGAAACTTAAAGCTTTTACTGCTGGAAAGACTTTCCATAAAAAATAAAATATTCAAAAAAACAAACCAAAGCCTCGAACATGAAAACTAAAAACTAAACTGGACACTAGAAAATAAGAGACACAAACCAGGGACTGAGAATTAGAATTTCATCAGGACCACGAAAGGAGAAACACGGCATTGGAAGGGTACGACATGACAACGGACAGAGGAAAACACAGGGCCTAAATACACCAGGGAGTAACAAGGGGATGGAAAACAGGAGGGAAGCACAGCCGGGGCTAATCTGACATAACGAGACACAGGAAACAAAGCAGAATACACTGACATAGAACACAGACTGTCAAAGTAAAACAGGAAGCAAAATACAGAGACTTGACAAGGGGATACGGCTGACAGGAAAAACAGAGCGAACATGGAGCACAGAGACACGACTGACTGGGGAGACACACAAGCGTAGACAAGAAAACAAAACTGACTCCAGGTGACATATGGAGCACACAGGAGGCACAGTACAAAACCCAGACACCTCAAAATCACAAAGTATAACCGGAAATAAACAGAAACCAAGAATATAAATACTCAAAAACCATAAACACTGAGTCAGAAGACTCAGGACCATGACATTAATATGATAAAAGCTCCTTTAAAAGCCATCAGTTGATCCCAAATCCTGCTCCTCACATACAATAATCAGGTCACATCTTACTTTAATGACCTTGTTGGATTTTTTGTTTTGTTTTTGTTTTTTAAATATATAATATTGTAGAGTATCTGTATCTGTGCTGTAGCCAACAGTATAACATAGCTTTAGGTGACAGTTCAGGTGGTTCTGAGTTTGATTCCTGAGCTCTTATCTTGCGATGTACAGCCCTTTGAGCTAACAGCTAAATGCAGTAAGACTGAATGGTGTTATATTTGTGGATGCATACATGTTTTATTCAAAAACATATGAAGCCTTCATGTTCAGCAGATATAGTTATTTTTATTGCTTCAGTTAAAAACTAAAAAGAACAGGTCTGCTTGCCTGTAAAGGTTTGAGTATCTTGTGCTGGGGCTTTTTTTGTTTTCCTTCTAAACTTATTTTTGGAACTGAGTAGAACGTCAAAAATACTCAGAAAATAAGAAAAATTAAATAATAATAATCTTGTTTAATTGCAGCCACTGTTTGCCATAAATGAAAGTCCTCCTACAGAACAGCAGCAGCATTTTCATTAACCAGATGTCACTTTAAAACACACACGGTTCAGCCATTGGTGAATAATTCATATGGAGAAAACACTGTATATGTTGTGCTCTGGATTCATGCTCCATCTGTTCACAGCTCACAAGACACTTTCATGTGTTCATGCTGCAGAGCCATCAGTGCTTAAATCCAACCGTGGTTCACAGAATCAACACTTTCAGAGTTGACCTGCTGCTTTAAAGTCCGGGAACACTCCTACAACGCAACAAGGTCTTTTAAAAATCTGTCCGTTAAAACGGCGCTGGAGGAAGTCACTGGCATCAGATTAGTCATGCTACTGCGATTGCAGTGCTCGGTAACACGAAGCCCTGCCCCCCGGCTTCAAGGCATCAGCTGAGATGTTTCAAATGAAGCAATCACTGACCTGCGCACCGACATGAAATTTCACGAGTTTGAGTCTTTACAGGTTTTATAAAATGCAGTCACAGATAAACATGTGCTGCCTTCAACAACAAAGCCGACTTTTTGTAAAAAAAAAAAAAAGAAAAAAAAGAAATCAAATGAAGAAAATAAAAATAAATCTTTGGATCTTAGTAGTGAACAATCAGATTTGACTGAAAAAACACAACTGTGATGTGGAGGAAGCAGTACTGTGGTGTGTACAGTGTAGGCTGCTGAATGTCAGTCTCTTTATTCATCTCCCTTTGGACAGACAGGTTACACCGCACTGACCCATTGGACTCCACATAGATTAATAAAAACATTAGAAGATTACTTAAAACAAGTAAATAAATCAATTAAAAATACACTAGTCCCCACCCTCCCAAAAAAACCCACATACATCTGTAACCATGAGATAAAAGTGATTAAAGAACCAAATTAGTTATCTGGATAGTTTTTTATTATTCTGGACCTGTTCCTCTCCTGTTCTGTGTTTATTAATCATCTTAACTGATAAGGGAAGGAATGAGTGCTTGTACCGGTTATGCTTACATAGAAAAGCTCTGTAGTTTTGCCCCAACTTTAATAAAACATACTCAGAATGCAGAACATGAGAGAACATGTTATAATGCCATCTGCCTGCCTGAGGATGGTCTGTTCTAGTAATTCTTGAGGGTTTACAGGAGCTGTCGTGCCCACGATCTTCCCTGCAGTCTTAATCAAAGTTTAAATCTGAGCTTTTGATTTAACAGTTAGATTACCAAACCATTAGCAACACCATACCTTAAAACTGACTCAATTGTTGCTCTGTAAAAAATCATCATAACATCCCTGCGAACACCAAACGACCTGAGTGTACGGAGAAACTGTAGATGCTGATGGATCCGAGGACAAACCGAGCTTAGATCACAGTCAATATGAACTCCCAGGTATTTGAAGGAGTTAACTTGCCAGATGTTTTGGCCGTGTACAGCCACGGTGATCTCCAACCGACCTGGGAGCCACCAGCATCTCCACTGTCTTATATGTATTAATATGTAGTTGGTGAGCATCACACCAGCTCACACACATCTCCACTGCACCGCTGTGGGTTTTTAGTATCACAGTGTCATCAGAAAATTTCACAACATATTGATTTGGTTGGGAGCTAGTACAGTCATTAGTGTAAAGTGTGAATAAAAAAGGTGAACTGAGCCTCTAATGTACAATTAGAGGCTTAGAGAAGTTTGATAAATGTGCTCAAAATGACCCTCAGAGTGGTTTTGTTCAATAAGAGCACATTTCCCTTGATTCTTTTTGTTAATGTGATTATCGACCATCTCCTGAACAGCTAACATGTACCTCTGTATATACGGCGTGAAATGAGACTGGACTGGACTGTGTGTGTGTGTGTGTGTGTGTGTGTGTGTGTGCGCGCAGCAGCAGTGATGTGAAAAGGTCACTGTAGGAAAAGGAGCTGGATTTACTTTGATGCTTTCTTTTTCATTTCCTAATTTTCTGCACTTACTTCACAAATAGGCGATATGATGATGTCACCGCACTCGGGTAAGAGCGTCAATGAGCTGTTCACCAGGGCGATGTGGGGAAGGCAGTGGCACGATGCGAAGCAGCACCGGCACTGTAATATCGCTCATATGGGAGCTTTGCATCAGGACTGAAACTCTAGAAACAAATCCAACCACAAATCTTTAATCATTACAAAGCAATCCCAGAAAAGACCAGCTGCTTTTCTGCCTGCTGTACGGTCAGCACAGTCCAGGAGCTGTTTGCCTGGCTTCACTCACAGTGGGAGGAAGTGGTGATGTGTTTCTAAATGGCCTATAGACTTTCTCCTCAGTCTTGCCTCCTTCCATAGCGCTGTCTCTGCTTCCTTTCTTCAAACCACATTTAGGCTTCCTTTATTCATCCTCCTCTATTCTCTCTTCCCCGCCTGCTCTCCCTCCTTTATCTCCTTTCCTCCTCATTAATCCGGTCTTTGTTCTTCCTCCTGCTGCAGTAAAATCTTTCATAAAGCATTCAAACTGAAAACACAGCAGTAGACTGAATCTTATTCCATGAGCTTCACACCAGATTATGATTCATATTTTGCCAACCCTGTTTAGCTTAAAGAGCTGTTCATGTTTTCTCACCGGCATTCTGGGTAATGTAGAAGGAGATAATGCAAAAGGAATGAAGTAATTCACAAGAAAGTGAAGACGGTGGAGTCACCGGAGCACGGTGAAACCTTGGTATCAGCTTAACTTTCTTCAGTGGAACAGCTTCTATATTTGTTTTCCCTGTTTTTGGATGGTTACCTCCTCCTCTTCCTTTGTTGTGCCGCGTTACCGCACTGATTAGTCCATTAGTCACAAGGGGAGCTCAGTTTATCATCAGCCAACAAGCCATCGCTCCTGCTTCGGGAAACGATCCATCACTCACCTCGATTGTTGGAAATACTTCAAAGAAGAAAACATGAGATGAATTGCTGCTGCATCTTTTATCACAACTGCAATAAAGGTTGCAGTAAACAGTCTGTAAATCAGGCTGTTTATGAAAGGAAACATGACAGTTATCAGCCGAGAGGAAGGATTGCTTATGACAGAACAAAACTGATCAACAACTGAGCGTGTCTGGAGCCAAAACTTACTCAGCGTAACACTGTGAAGACTGAATATCTCATCATCTGCAGTATTTAGAGATACAGAGAAATCTCTGTGTGCAAAGAACAAGGCTGAAAGTCAGTGTTTGATGCCTGTGATTTTCAGGCCCTTAGCAGCAACTGGAACTGGCAGCTGGCACATGTGGAAAGTTCTATAGAGGTGTTAGAGCGACGGATCCTCCCATCCAGACGTCTTTTTCTGGGAAGGCCTTCATGGTTCAGCAGGATGATGCTGATCCGTACACTGCATCTATGCCAGCAGTATGGCTTCGTAGTGGAAAAGTTTCCTATGTCCCGTTATGAATAAAATATTTTACACAGCATCCCAGCTTTTTTGGAGCTGGCCTTGTATTTGTGGTCTCATTTGCATTGGCCAAAGCTCATGCACAGGTGCATGGTAATGATGGTAAATGGACTGGTGAGGCTTTGCCGATCGGTAGGCCCACAAAAGCACATAACAAAAAGTCTGGTTCAGCTCCTATGAGCTGGATCCTATGGAGTAGATAATGCAGGGTTCTAGAGCCGATGTGGGGGAGAGGACTCACCCAGCCCGACTGCTTTGACATCCACGTGTCTTCCCTGCTTACCCTGATACGAAGAAACTCGAGTAACCTCGCAGGTCAAATTTTATCAGTCACACTTGTCATGTCAGCTCCCCTCTCGATCGTGGCACTTGTTAAGCTGGGCTGGTTTTAGGCCATGTCCACACTAATACGTTTTCGTTTGAAAACGCATCTTTTTCTTTTCTCTCCGTTTTGGCCTTCCGTCCACACTGAGACGGCGTTTTTGGTCAAGGAAAACAGAGCTTTTTGAAAACGCTCTCCAAAGTGGACACATTTGAAAACGCCTTTTTCGCGTGGCAGTGTGGACAGCGTAACCGCAGGCTTTCGGAAACGATGACACATTTTAGTCATATGATGCAGTCACGTGACCAATTAAACTAAGATAGCAGAGGGCATTATACAGCAGTTATTTTGTTTGATCTCAATTTTGACAGCCCTATTAAAGATTAATATCAGTCTGTACATGCTCCAGATAGCTTTTCTTCAAGGTCTTTAACTCTCACTCGCTTTTGCAACTTTGTACTTTTGTGTTACTCAGAGCAACAACTCCACCTCATTGTCAGTCAATTTAAAAAACTCTGTGCTTTTCCTCGACATTTTGCCACGATGTTTCAAAGAGCCGGAAAGTAAATAACCGGCAGACAGACATGAGGCAGGTCGAATCGTCTTACTTTACACGCATGTGTTGTACTGGAACGTAAGCGTTTGAGGTCGTTTCAGTGTGGATGAACAACTCTTTGAAAACGATAGTGTGGACACGGAGCGTTTTTAGACGAAAACGCCGTTTTCAAATTTAACCGGACTAGTGTAGACGTAGCCTTAGAAGCCTGGATTGCTCCAGGGGAAGATATTACTTGGAAAGGCTAGATCAACCTATTAGAGCTATTTGGACTAATATAGATTCATACTCAGATTTATGCCTTTATTGTTTCAGGGTTAACAAGTGAATGTCCACAATTTAGACTTTAATTGGGTTTTATGAAAGCAGCTTGGCAGTAGTAAAGCAATAGCAAAATAAAAATAATAATAATAATCAAATCACATCAATTCTACTTATTAAACCAACCCACTCTGAGCTAATGCAGATTTCGTTCTTATCTTTGGGGGGAGAGAGGTTGGTGGGGAAACTCACAGCACAGATGTGTTCCACCTCAGTGCTCTGCGCTCATTGAAGTAATCCAGAGGGCAGGATTCCTTGACAGATCCCACATCCACAGGGAAAACCTTGAAAGTCTTGAATCTGCAGTCCACCTGGAAACTGATGGAAGTCCAAATTGTTCTCAGAATTATAATCCAGCATGGCTATGATGATGATGATGATGTAGATGTCTTGACGTTATGCGACACGTTTTACCACAACACAGACCCAGGAAGAGACCTGGGGATACGCTGGATTTTTTAAGTGTAGGGCTCAAAAAATTTAATTTTGCAACAATTCCAAGCAGCAGAAAACGATTGATAGAGTTATTCAAAACATCTCAAATCAAGAACCAAGAGTTCATTGACAGTTCACCTCTGTGCAGCTACTGCTTAGGTGCAGATCCACTCAATTCATATGGAAGCATCAAGTTTTTTTTCTGCATTCACTTGTTTATGACTGAGCTCATAAATGTTTTATACTAAAGTTTATATTCATCATCTACAGAGTTCGGTCATTAACTACATGTTCTAGAATGTCACACTATAACAATTATGATAATCAGTTAATCATCATGAAGTCTAAAGCAACATTCATCTTAACAGTCTGTCCTGTCATTATTTAGTCATTATTTCGACAACAGAAGGTGAAAAAATATGTAAATGAGCACTTTATTGGAAATGATTTAAACAGAACATGCACCTGATATCCATGAGGACGTTCAGATAGACTGAAATATTCTTTATCTTCAGGTTTTTTCCCCTGATGCATCATTCAAATTCAGGTGTGCAAACATTTTGTAGAACAAATTTAGCTATATTAAAATAGATATATATACTGTAGGCACAGTGCAGGAGGAAAGAAGCAAAAAGGTAATAAAATATATGCATACTAAAGCAAACCACTATATATGTGTTAACTTCATTTGAAATGGACATTGGTCTTTGTAACGTTACTGTATTTTACATGTAATATGCACCAGACTAAAGAACAGGGTAGCCCTACAAACAAGCCATGTGAACTGCAGTGTACAGAGTCACTGACTGCTCTGTGTTTTTAAACAGCTGCGATTGTAGAAGAAATAAACTGTAAAAAACGATGAATTCTGCTGAGGTGAGTGCTTGTGTGTCCCTGTGCTTCTCAACTTTATGCAGAGCATTTGCTTCAGTCAGCCGAGGGTTGCCGCTGTCAGCAGTTCACTGCCTCTCCAGAAAGAAAAGTCCTGACTGCTGCACATGCAGTTAAAGCAGTAATGTGTGTCATTCTCACCTTGTCCCCTGAGGTCGAAATCAAAAATTAGAAACCCGAATGTCTTGTTGTGTCGTCTGTGATAAACTCAGTCTTTGTTTGTCCAAGCACGGCTTGCCAAACACACCTGCCGCTTTCCATAAAAAAGAAATACAGTGATTGCTTGGTATCCCCCTCCACGCGGTTCAGCACTTTTTGTATTAAATGCAAACTATGTGGGCCGAGCTAGAAGCTGTAAAGTACAAATACACATCTTTGTTTCATGAAGTCTTTCCAGATTCATCCCAGCTCACCAGGACCAGACCTGCTGCTTGTGTCCAGAGTCTCATTCAAGGACACACGCAGTATATAAGAGCATTTCTACCTCACATTCTTCATAGAGCTCCATAAGAACCACATATTCTGAAGAAATGATCCAGCTTTGTGTCTGTCAGTTGAAAACGTTGACATCCTTTAAACGTCTTTCTGAGAATAAGGAATCCTGCTCATTCTGGTGTCCGTTCAAACACGAGGGGAACATTCACCCTGTCCTTCATGTTAACGTGATCATCTGGGTTTGGGCTAGTCTTGAAACGCCACCGCTCGCTTTCATCCAAATATGTGATAAAAAATAAAAAAAATACATTGGAGATTTCGCAACCCTTCAATCAAAAAAAATTCTTTTTTCTCCCAGGTGCACCATTCTTATTCCAGGATTGATTACTTTTTTATTGACAGAACTCTTAATTCGTGTGTTAATTCTTCTGACTATTCTGGTATTGTAATATCTGATCATTCACCTCTACTATTGGATATTCAACTCTCTACCTATAAATGTAGCCCGCCACTTTGGAGATTTAACTCTCCTCTTCTTCTGGCAGATAAAGAATTTTTTGAATTCATTTCAAGTTCTATTGAGGAGTTCTTGTCCTTTAATCAAAACGATTCAGTTTCATATTCTTTGCTATGGGAGACACTTAAATGCTATCTGAGAGGTCCAATTATTTCTTATTCTGTTCTTGCTAATAAAAATTTCCTTTGGAAATTAATTCTACCTTTAAAACATTTTACTCTTTGTTATATAGGTCTGAATTTCCTATGGACAGAGCTAAAATGAACAAATTTCTTCATAATCTATCAAGCCCTGCTATCGATACTAATATTGCCGGGCAACTGGACTCCCCATTTTCCGTTGAAGAAGTGTTAGATGCTATTACAGCTATGCAGTCTAATAAAGCTCGAGGCCCAGATGGGTTTCCAATTGAATTTTATAAAACATTTATTGGTAAATTGGCACCATTGCTTTTATCTGTGTTTAATAAATCCTTGGAAAGGGGTTCATTACCACCTACTTTCACACAAGCCACTATAGCGCTCCTTCTCAAAAATGACAAAGATCCAACTTCCTGTGGTTCCTACAGGCCATTATCTCTTAATCGCTTAATGCCGATGCAAAGATATTGGCTAAAGTAATTGCATCTCGTCTAGAGGATGTGCTTCCTTGCATTATATCTGAAGAGCAAAATGGTTTTATAAAGGGACGTCAATTGTTTTTTAATACCCGTACAATCTTTAATGTCATTTACTCAAAGCATCTATCTGAACTTCCTGAACTTGTGATTTCTTTAGATGCTGAAAAGGCTTTCGATAGGGTGGAGTGGGAGTACTTGTTTGTAGTTTTAAAGAAATTTGGATTTGGCGTTAAATTTATTTCTTCGATTCGGCTTCTTTGTTCGTCCCCTAAAGCCAGTCTTCATACTAATGATGTTCACTCTGATTATATTGCGCTGGGCCGTGGCTGTCGTCAAGGTTGCCCTTTGTCACCTTTACACCTTTATTGCCATCGAGCCTCTGTCTATCACATTGAGATCTTCCTCTGTATTCAGGGGAATCATCCGTAATGGAATTGAACATAAATTATCTTTGTATGCAGATGATTTGCTACTATA
>VUQG01013237.1:3748-16490 GCA_015106755.1 Etia nguti
AACAAAAAAATCTTAAAAAAAAAAAAAAAAAAAAAAGAAACGTTTCTGTTAATTCAGAGAAAATGCACTGCTTTGATTGTTTTCCTTTTGTGGACACTGTTTAAAAAAAAAAAAAAAAAATCAAACACGACAATAAAACAATAAATTATCTCTTGTTTTGGATTGTTTTTCTTTCAAGAAAAAAATATTGCTATTTCAAATTGATCTGATAAAATAAAACAGAACATTTCTTTCTTTATTTTTGTGAAAAAAAAGAATTTGCTGTTATTTAACAGCTTATCTGCAGTAAAGACAAAAGAGGAAATATTCTTTTCCATCTTTAAAATGAAAACAAAAGAAACTTTTTCCTGTAAAAAAAACTTTTATCCATAGGAAAAGAAAAAAAGTGCATTTTGTCTGTTAAAGGGCACAAAAACACATTATTTATGTTATCATAATTAATGTAATACTCTGTTCAGCCACAAGAGGTCCAACACAGACCTTGGGTGATGAGGTCCGGGTCATTTGGCTTTCCAGTTCATCCCAAAGGTGTTGGATGAGGTTGAAGTCAGAACTCACGGTTTGGGTTTTCCAAACCCAAACAGGAAAACCTTTTTTTTTGAAGGAATTTTTTACTTGTCACTAAGCATTGAAATTTCACTACACTTCAGCTATAAGGTCTGACACACATAGTGTAATTATATCACATATAATACATATAATATAATACAGAATTGAATAAATGTACTAATAAAGGTAAAGACTACACATGAAAGCGCTGGTGTACTCTGTGCTGTATTTCACACACAGTCAGTGTCTCTGTGTGGCTGCTGGATGTCCTGGTTCAGCGCTCAGAGCTGCAGATGGAGGCGAGTGTCCTGCTCGCTCAGTGGTCAGTGTGTTTGTACTGCAGGCTCGTCCCATGGTGGAGAGGCAGCATGCTGTTAGAGAGAGAGCCAGAGTAACACCAGCAGCACAGACAGGACTGCAGAGAGACAGACAGACAGAGGGGAGTCAGGTTAAAGGGGTACCTCAGGTGGGCGACTCACGGGAGACACAGTGTTGAAAGAGCAGAGAACCACCTCACCACCTTTAGTATCTTAACACAGTGACTGGAGGAGCCGGGGATCGAACCACCAGCTTTCTGGTTTATTTAGTTTTATCAGTGCAACAGCAGCATGTTGTTATTGCAGTTACAATAAACAGCCCAGAGCACTGAGAAGTCGCATGTTGTTTACATGCATTAGTGAAAGTTTATGATATTTACAATCCCCATATATCATTCCCTATACGTGGTCAATGCTAACAATGGGACTAAGAAACATCAGCTTGACCTTCAGATCCATTTATTGACCTTGCATGATATTTAAAGTCTTTATACGGAACTTTCTATATGTTGCATACACACCACATGTGTGAGGATCATAGTTCTTAATTTACAAGGTTTTTTATTAATTTTCAACCATTAATTCATTGAGTTGACCTTAAAGATGTTGGTGGATGAGATCTAAGATTTAATGGATTGTTAGCATGACCCCACTCTACACCCATACAAGGTTTAACTGGAATTCATTCAAAACTTTTCGAGCTGTCGTGTTTACAGACAGAATGACACAGAAGCAAAAAACATCAGCATAACGTTTTGTTACCTAAGGTTTAAAAATCTCCACTGTTTACTGTCTAGGATTGGACCTAATCATTGTTTTAGAAATTAAATGTCCAAATGCCTATTTGCTCATTTGCTAAATTAACTGAACAACAGCTACGGATCAGTATGACGTGCTGTTCTTTTAGGCACATGTGCAGCTTATTCAGATCATGTTCTGATTGCTAATTGGTCAAAAATAGTCAGTCCAAAGAGAAAACAAAAAAGGTTTGCACACAAGAGCACTTTCACAGGAACATCATCAGCTCTGTATAATATAATATCTGCACTGGTCCTAAGTCATAAGCTTAAACACAGACATCACTACAAGTTTGCCCATGATGACCTTTATGTGCTAATTCAGTGGAGTGCCTCTTTAACCCAGCATGTAACTCACTTCCCATAAGCCTTCTATCAAAGGTCACGACCTTTCCATGTTTATACATCTCCCCTCTCACTCTGTCCTCAAGATAATTTCAGTGTGGGAGCATCTGATAAGCCTCTGTTTCTCTGTTATATCTGTCTCACGCCCTTTGACCCCGTGACCTCGCTGCGATGCTACGCTGGCACAGAAACAAGCAGATTCTTGGCAGTTTAGATTAAAAACTCGCTCTCACACAGCGCTGCTATGCTCAGTGTTTACCTTGAAGCAGTTTTTGAACTTCTTGGACACAAAGAAGAGGATTATGGGATTGATGCAGGAGTTGATGGTGGCCATGTTGATGCCGATGTAGTCGAGGACCAACAGGAAACTACAAAATGAAGACACGTGTAAACAGCCAGAAAAAAACAAACAGTAAAAGCTTTGTTTTCCCAGCAGTGCATGATGGTTGGCCTACTTCAGGAGTTCACATCGCTGCTCACTGAGGTCTCGATCATAGATGATCTTCTTCAGCAGGCGACCCAGGTGGAGAGGAAACCAGCACAAGGCGAAGATCAACACCAGGCAGAACACGACCTTAGCGACTTCTCTCCGCTGCAGAGAGGACTTTGCATTAGCAGCTCGTTTGTGTGTTAAAGATAAACAGCCCTCTTTTTTTCAGTGTTGGTGATCACCTGCTTGAGGTGCTCGGTCAGCGAGATCTTCAGACTTTCTTTCTCGTGTTGGATCATCTCGCAGGTCATGAGGCTGTAGAAAATGGCTGAGCAGGCCAGAGGGATGCAGAAGTAGAAACCAAAAAACCACCAGTCCTTGGCTTTGATGTAGTACTGAAAAACCCAGAAACAACCACATTACAACCACAGACTGTACATAAAGGATGGACACAGTCACGTTGGTTTTGGAAACTTCAGCTTTAACATTCTGGCCACTGTCATCTTACTCTTGGAGACACCAGTGGCCATATTTGAATGCCAGTCTGTGTTCACAGAGTTTTTCTGGATGTAAAAACCTTCTAGAACCTGTTTGTTCACATCACAGCTCTAGAACCAACAGCTGACACGTACAGCACAGACCTGAAACACCTTTACTACATAGCAGTCTGTCCTGTTTGTGTTTTATACCCATCTCTCTGTGCTCTCGTTTTTTCTCTCAGCAGATGGTTGCCGGTCATAAACCCCTCCTCACAGGCAACTGTCTGGTTGTTCCCAGTAAACGTGCGCGTGTTGCCCCACCATGGGTAGCTGTGGATGAATGAGCCCCTGTATTGCTTCGTCCGGGGTCGCTGACCCAGTGTTTTTGAGTTTTTTGGCTTTCAAGTTTTGTTTATTTAAGTATTCTGTTTGTTTCTGAGTTTGCTTTTTGTTTAAATTTTCTTCATGTGTTTTCTTTAGTGTGTTTAGTCTCATTCTTAGTTTCTGGTTGTATTACAGTTTAGTTCTTCTCTCAATGTATTTGTTCCACCCTCTCCTGTTAGTTTCCTAGTATTAAGTTCACTTGTTTCTGCATGCCGCTGTTTAGTTTTTACTTCCTGCTTTATTTTGATAGTTATTTGTCCCTTGTGCCTAGCTTTTAGGCACAAGGGACAAATAACTATCCTTTTCCTTATCATCTGATTTAGTTCAGCTGTGTCTTGTTCATGCCAGCTGTCTCCACTTCTCCTGATTGCTCTTTTGTATAGCTAGCCTTAGTTTTTTGGTGGCTGCACAGTGGTCCTCCTACTGGTTGTGATTATTTCACTTTGTGATAAAGGTCATTGGGGGGGCTTCTGTTTATTCTATCTCCTTCCACACATCTGCATCCTCAGTTTTACTCTCCACACAGTCTGTAAAATCCACAGACTGCAGCATTGTGGGCAGGGCAAACCCACAGTTTTCTCCCGTGATCCCCAAATGGGTGCACCTACACAGAGTTGACAGCAGTTTAGCCCCTCTGGTTTTTCTATGGGCAAATCTATGGGCAATGTGAGTGTGAACAGGTGTCTATCTCTCTGTGCTGGCACCATGATGTTCTGGCCTCCTGTCCAGGTGTACACCACCTCTCACCCTAAGACTACTGGGATAGGCTTTCTGAAAATGTGCAGCATACTGTAATTGGCAGCTGGATGTTGGTGTAGGTGGAGGGGTTGAAACAGCAATCAGTAACATGGTGCATTGACATGTCAGAGGAAGACATGGGAAATTAAATAGACTGACCGTTTGGGAGGGTGTGTTTGGTTTTCTGTTGGTTATACTGACTTTGCACTTGTTTCCCAGAGATTCAGGAAAAGGAGTAGCACAACAAACACCAGCTGGCTGATAAATCAAATTAGTGTGTGTGGATAAATATGCTGGTGATTTGATTTCAGCTCCCTTCTGTGTCAGATCCAAAACATGTTGGAAATGATTCATTAGTTAATCCATGTTCCTCGAATGCTGCAGGAAGCTGGCATTACCATCGTGAATCAAAACTTTTCCATGTGGGAGAGTGCAACATTAGAGTGACCCAAGCCCACAGCCACACTAATGGGAAATAAACTGGGTTAAAATAAACCCAAATTATCCTTTAATAAGCCCATGTGAACATGTTCTTCTTTCTAAACTTTACTTTTTGTTTATGACCATGATCGTGATCTCTGTTTGGAGCTGGTAGCTTGTACTTGAACCCAGCTGCTTTGCTACGTCAAAGATTCAGTTTTAATATGCAAACACAACACCGATTCAGTCCAAAGACTGATAGCAGGTCAGCTGACCCAGGTTCAGATTCAAGTGCCTGTGCTGTTTGTTTGTGCTACTCATGACCTGGAGACATAAACAGGAAATGTTGTCCTAAACGTCTGAGCTAAAGAGGCCTCGCCCAGAGATGCAACAACTATGAGTCAATGGAAATGGACGAAAGTGGCCACTTATTTCCCGTCCATGGAGACCATTCATTTTAAAGTGGCGTCATGATCAAACCTGACACACGGCTTCTTGTTTTTACCTGATATCTTTTAAACTGTCCCACAAAGTATCAATGTGCCATATCTAATATTTGTGCAAACACTCACACTGGTGCCTCTGGTTCAGTATCTTGCCCAAGGATACTTTGTCGTGCAGACTGGGATAGTTGGGGATTGATAAATCTCTACCACCCATGCCACAGCTACCAAAGGTCTCATTCTCTTATTTTTTTACCTTGAATTTTCTATGACATACCACTTAAAAAATCTTCCTTACAGGTGGAAAAACTATTTAGAGACACGTGAGAGCTGTGGAGAATGTACAGAAACTGTTGTAGCAGCCACTAGTCAGTTTTGAGGGTTAAATATTTATCAGATGTTCCCATAAACACACACACGCCCACATACGCAAGCTCTCAGAGTGCAGACTCACTTCCAGGAAGGGTGTGTTCCTGTGTGACAACATGCAGACATTGAAGCTATGGTTGTTGTATGTGGAAGGGACCATAGTGAAGGTGACGGCATCCGGCACGGCTAGCACCACCGACAGCACCCAGATCACCATAATCTCCACCGCTGTTACCGTGGGGAGACCCGTGCCCTGCACCCGTGACCAGGATGCCACCGCTCGGTACCTGGAAGTAAGGCAGAACAGTTTCAAAAATACGTCTTCTGGTAACGTTCATGAAAAATATTTGTCGCACAAATGTTAGTTTCACTTGTAGTTTTAGCACAATGACAAATTTAAATCTAATCAAATGCTGATCTTGTTTCCTTTTTATATTTTCACACTTATAAAGTAGTTAAACTTCCTGATTTCTTAGTTTTTTGCATATTTCTCACACTTACATGTTTCACATCATCAAACAAATTCTAATGTTTGACAAAGATAACTCGAGTAAATGCAAAATTCAGCTTTTAAATGATAATTTCATTTATTAAGGATGAAAGTTATCCAAACCTACCTGGCGCTCCTAAACGTAATAACTGGTTGGGCCTCTGTTGGCAACAAAATTAACAATAAAGTGTTTGTGATAACTAGCAATGAGTCTTTCAAATCACTGTACAGGAATTTTGGCCCACTGTTCTTTCTAGAATTGCTTTAATTTGGTCACATTGGAGAGTTTACAAGCATGAAGATCATGTTTAAGGTTATGTCAACGCATCTCAATCTGATCTAAGTCCAGACTTTCTGGTAGAAAGCAGAATTCATGTTTCCATTTATTACGGCAAGTCATGAAGTTAGTTTTATGCCAGATGTAACTCAAAACTTCCAAAAGATTTCACCTCATCAGTTCACAGATATTTTCCCAAAGGTCTTGGTGATCATTAGAATGTTTTTTGGAAAAGTGAGAGAAGACTTTGTGTTGTTTTTGGTCAGCAGGGGTTTTCTCCTGGAACTCTCCCATGGATGCCATTTTTGCCCAGTTTCTTTATTGTTGAATCATGAACTCTGACCTTAACTGAGGCATGTGAGACCTGCAGTTCTTTGGATGTTGTTCTGGACTATTTTGTGACCTCCTCGATGAGTCGTCAGTGTTCCAAGTTTTCTCTATTTGTGGATAAATGCCTTCAGCGTGGTCCACTCGAGTCCCAAAATCCTTAGAAATCACCTTTTAACCCTTTTCAGATTGACAGATTTCACTGACTTTGTTTCTCAGCTGTTTCTTAAGATTTTAGCATGATGTGCTGTCTTTTGGGATCTTTTAACTTGCTTTACTTTGTCAAATAGGTTCTATTTAAGTGATTTCTTGATTCAGCTGGTCTGACAGTACTCAGACCTGGGTGTGACTAGTAAAAATTTAACTGAGCTTTCCAAAATATTTGGATAATCACAGTTAATTTATGATTTAACAAGGGTGGATGATTATTGTTTTGGGTTTTTTTTTACATAGTGCTAGATAGGTTTGGATTTTTTCCCTCTATGAATGAAATCATCATTCAAAATGTGCATTTTGAATTTACTCCAGCTCTGCATACAACCATCGCACGACCACGCTGGTCTCTTTAGACTACGGCAGCTTTGACAAACAGTAGCCTTTTAAAAACAACAAGCTCCACTATTTGAGGTTTGAGACTAAGACTAGAGGCTGATGGCAGAGTTGGTTTTTCAGACATGTATCTGGATACGATCATCAGGATAGTAAAATGTGTATTACCTGTCCACACTCAGAGCACACAGGCTGAGAACGGTGATGCCGGCTGAAGCTTTCTGCACAAAGGGAACCAGCTTGCAGAGGAACAGACCAAAGTCATTCTCAGCAAAGGGCCACCTCATCGCCAAGGGCTGCACACACACACACACGCACACACACGGACAAACCGAGAGAGCTTTAAAACAGTGTGTGAGCAATCACAATAAGCAGGATATTTTTGGGTTGTTATCAGTACGACACTCAACTTCCTGATAGAGACACTCAGCTACAGCTAGGAAGTGGTTTTGTTCCCCATCATATTGTCCATGTTACAGCTACCCGGGTAATAAATATTAAACCTCCTGATATGGTCAAATGTTCTCTTAGAGTTAGGCTTTGATGCTATTTTAGCCAAATGCTAAACTGGCAACTTTTCAGAAAAAGACTCTTTGGCTTCCAGTAAATCTTTGAACTAATTTTAAAAGCTTTGTGAGGTCAGACTCCTGCTGATATCCCAGCTCCCAGACCTCATTCCAACAGTCGACCTCTCCCACCAACTGATCAGAGCCTTTTAACTCTTCTACTCTTTTGAGCTTCTAGCACTTAAATTTTCTTCAGAACTTTAAGTCTGCTGAAAGCTTTTTAAAGATCACACTTTTCTTAAATGTTACCTTTTGGGACTTTCAAATCAGTAGACTAAGAAAGACATTGAGATGTTAAAAGGATTAATACATATAAACTTAAGTCCAGTACCTTATAGACATGGATCGGCATGACTATTGCGATGTATATCAGGTCCCCGAGGGCGAGGCTGGCTATGAGAGCATTGGGTCCATTCCTCATGCTTTTGTTTTGGGAGATAATCCTCAGCAGGGTGGCGTTGCCGATGATTCCCACAATAAAGATCAAACAGGAAAGCACAGCATTGATGTACCTAAAGGTTGCTTTCATTTTCACATTGATTGAGCACCTAACCACCATAGATGCGTTGGAGGATGGTTGTTGTTCTTTGTGTTGCTTCAGCTTTTGGAAGTGTTGCTGTCCATGACCGCTCTTCTTTATAGTATATTGCAAATTATGCAAGCCTGGTTCTAGAGGTTGGTCAGTGCTGTGGAAGCCTGGCAGGTCAGACATCACCAGATTTGAGAAAGATGGCTCTGATGTGGGGTTATGTTGGCAGACAGCTGGATCAATAAATAACAAACACCAGACAATCAGCAGCAGGATGAACCCAAAGGGCATGGAGGGGATTCTGTGTCCCATCCTGGAACCCTTCACTGAATCCGCTGCTGTGACTCCAGAAATTCTTACGGACCGCTACTTCTAAACCACTTCCCAAATTTAGAGAAAAATCTGGAGGCAGTAGTATTTCCAGAACTTTCTGTAGCTTCAAAACTGATTCCAGAAGATCCCTGTTTGGAACCTGCTCAGATTCACAAACTTGTTCAAAAGTCCTGAATTCTGGGACTCCAGAATCTGTGTTGCTGAAAGTTGGGAAGCTGGCCTGAGAGTGGACATGAAAGTGTTTAAGGTCCTCAGATGAATCTGCTGTTTTTGGTCTGTGGAGAGGGGGAAATGAAAGTAACAGGTGATTGATTAGTAAAGGCCACTTTTGAGGATTTTGGATATATTTAAAGATAATAATACTATAAGATGTTAATATTTGGCTAGATGTTTCTGCATCTGAGATAATTCACAGTGTTAAACTCCAAGGAGCAACCTCCAGGACTGAAAAATGACGTCAGTGCGGTCGCAAATTCCAAAATTCAAGTTCTTCTAATGGCCTCTTGAGGCTAACTTCAATAGTGAGTAAAGCCCCATAGACTCCCATGATAAAATGTTTTACAGCAACTTTACAGCATTACATTTTTTTTTATAACTCACCTATCTGAATACTGGAGTAAGTAGCTGACTAAAGTCTGCTGCATTCAAAAAAGGAAATTGGGTGGTTGTTACATTTACAAAAGTCTAAATTGCAATTTGTACAAAACAATTTCATGTTTCTATGGTGAACCTAATTAAATCATGTAGGATCTGTATGAAATTCAACAACTTAATTTATTCTTGTTGAGATGACATGATACAATCTAGTAAGAGTGGTTAGTTACCTGGACTCACGAAATTCACAAGATCACATGAGATTTCAAACCACAGGAAAATCACTGGGGTTATAAGAGGCAGACAACTATACACACACCACGTGTATGCTATTGAAATTTATTGTGGTTTAACCTGTCAAGGACATAAGTGTAAAGAAAATTCTGCATCAAGCCTTGTAATCATAGCTTTCGTACTTTTGTGAGGTCTGTATTTACAGAATGGAGTGGAGCAGTGGTTGGCACTGTTACCTCACAGCAAGAAGGTCTTGGGTTCAAATCCACAATTCAGCTGGTTTGCGGTGGGTTCTCTGCACTACTCTGGTTTCCTCCCACAGTTAAAAGTCATGCGCTCATTAGGGCTAGGTTAATTGGTGATTCTAAATTACCTTTAAGTGTTGTTGCAAATGGTTGCTTGCCTCTATGTGATAACTCTGTGATCGGTGCAAATATGATAACAGCAGACTGACTGAATGTGGAAAAGCAGAACTTATTGAAGGTGTGTCAGGATCATTAAATGTGTGACTGTGTTCAGAATGTACTTGTACTTCTTGACACTTTATCTGGTTTTACTGGTTTGGCCCACCTCAGATCAGACTGGGCTCAGTGAACTGGAGTTTAACACTTTTGTCCTAAACCACAGACATATAACAGAGACGTGTTTAAAGGACAGAGCAGTCAGCCGGTGTCAATAAAACATAAAAACTTAAAGAAAGATCAGAGGAGATAAATTTTAAGAATACACCGCTGGCTCACAATTCAAATTTACATCTGTATAAATGTATGAAATATGAAAAGAAACTTAAAAATCTCACCTGTTTGAGCTTTTCTGACTTCCTCTTAAAATAAATCCTTCCAAACTCAAAGAAGAAGAAGAGTTCCTTCTGCTCAGTCCAGACTAAACTGGATAAAATCAAACTGAGTTCAGTTTTTACTTCCTCGCTCTCTCTTTATCTCTCTCTCTCACTCTGATTGCTGTAAATGCTCGTTCCCCTCCTTCCTTCTCTTCATCCCGTTCACTTGCTGTCCTCCTCCCCTCTTTCCTCCTCTCTTCTTTTCAGGTCTCAGTGGAACAGCTCATAAAGAAGACATGAAGTCTTTTACCGTCTGTGAGCGTAATTGAAACCAAGCCAGATTTCCCACTTAAGAGCTTGTTGATAAAACAATGTTGTGGAAATTCAATCCGTAAAAATTTACGACTGCGTCACGAGTGTTTGAACACGAGCGATTCCAGACTCCAGAGTCGGTTTATTACTGCGCATGGAGCTCAGCGTTAATCCCTGAACTCATTTTACTGACTGAATCAAACAGTAATTCAACAAAGCACCCACTCCAGCCCCAGTCTTCACAGCCATCAGAGGAACATGCTGAAAACATATCAGGACGGTTTACAGAGTTTTTTATTTTTATGAGTGAGAAACACAAAATAAACTGTGTTTAACTCAAAGCTTGAACATTCACGGCGGTCACAAATTAATCAAATGATTTATTAAATGGAAATCATTCAGCTCAGTGCTCAGACTACACACGTGAATGAAGAAGAAAGCGGTGCAGCAGCCCTGGGTTTGAATCTTCCCCGGGCCTTTGTTCCTGCTGTGCCTGGAGCGGGGTTTCCACCTACAGTTATGAATACATATAGACCAGAAAATTGATACACAAATGTCGAAAAAAATGCCACAAATGTCCAGATGAATTGACACATGCCTAATTCTGCACCTTAAAAGGTTCATTTTTCTCTAATTACAAAACGGTCACCAAAGGTTCAAGCCTGGTTTCTGTAAGGCACCAATCTGGGTGACCATGACCGCTTTATGTGGGACAGATCAGTTTATCCCCTGCTCACCAAATACAGCTCATGGACAAAAGTAAACACACGAATCTCACAAGAAACCTGAGCCCAAAAAGAAATCTGTGGCTGGATCTCTACTGACACATGACGAGCACACAGCTGAAATATCAGTTAACCGAGTTAAATAAGCAGTTAAATAATAACCAGTTAAAACTCATTCCATATCACATCTCTTTCACAAGGGAGACCTGGCCAAAGTGGTAGCTATAAACCAAAGATCCAATAAATCCACCACAAAATACAAGATCTGCAACATAATATACAAACAAACAGCACCATAGTCTCTCAAGAACAACATCCACCTCTAATTCATTGCATTCGTTATGATGATTTTAAATTTACCAGTAGGCAGAGGCATGTTTAAATTTAGGTTTCTCTGCAAACTGGTTACTGGTGTGTGGAAGCTTGCTTCCACCACTGAAAAATAATTTGCCCTCCATAAATCTACATTTTCGGTTAACGCCTTGGGTCATCTCAAACATCAAATCAAAATCAGGCTTTTTAGATAATTACCCGAAATGTCAGCTAACAAAAAAGGTATTTTCAGCATCGTGAAAATCTTTCCTAAAGTTTGGTCGTGTTTATTTTTTATTTTGGATTTTTCTTCTTTCAGCTGCTCCCTCTATAGGTCTCCACAGCACATCATCTGCCTCCATCTCACACTATCCCTGTCACACCAACCCTCTGTCTTATTCACTAGATCCATGAACCTTATCCATGGTGTTCCTCTTTTCGGCTCTAACAACTTCCCGTCTTGTTGTCAGTGCCACCATCTCCAAACCAGACATCACAGCAGGTCTCACTACCATCTTATAAAGTTTCCCCTTCACTCTTGCTCCTATCCTTCTGCTACAAATCACCCCTGACACTCATCTCCACCCACTCCACCCTGCTGGCACTCTCTTCTCCACCTCTCCAGGCTCTATTTGCACCTGCTGCCAACTTTCACTGCAGATTAGAGTGTGATCTGCACACATAGTCATAGTCTTTTCCTTTTCCTTTGACCTTTACCCAGCAGTAGCACAGATTCCACTGATACCCTGTTGACCACCAGCAGCAGAGACTGGGCCCGAATTAATCCAGTAAGAATCTTGATCGTTCTTGGTTATCCACCTGTTTGAAATCTAAAACTGGATGCTTCTTCCTCATACAACCCTTCCCACTGAAACTTCCCATTGGGCTTAAGATTGACACTGGGTGTGCACTGGCTTGTGGGCCCCTTGAAATACATGAAAATTTTAGTCTAATGTGTTCCACATCTTCCGATAAAAACATACTTTTTAAACTACATTTAGGCTTTTGAGATCTCGTCGCACTAAAAGCAGCAATTAATCTCTTGTCAAGGCGGTGTAGCATTTGTTGTTGTTTACAGTTTTCAGAGTGTCTAGAGAATAGTGATAATACCTGGCTTTCACTGTTTACCGTTATACTGTCATTATGTTCAGCAATAACAGGAAATGAGAAAAAGCTCTGGATCTCCTGTGACCATGGAAATGTTTAAACATCTGGCAGAAGCACACAGCCTGTGTTATTCCTGACTGGAACATGTTTGTAGGAGCATGCATGGCTAAACATCTGTGACACACGTGTGTCAGTCTTCCAGTTATCTGTCTTTTTTTTGTCTCTGTATGAGTTTGATTTGGCTCCGCTCAGCATGACCTTTGACCTCAGAAAGTTGACGTTGGGGCTAAGTCTGCTTTTACGAGAAGTCCGTGTTATCTGAGTCACAGCGAGTCAGT
>VUQG01013242.1:2474-23894 GCA_015106755.1 Etia nguti
AAAAGGGGGGGGGGGGGTGATAAAGGCTTTTTTTCTTTTTTTTTTTTTCAAAATGGCATCCGTGAAATTGTTAACCAGGCCTTTTCCTGTTCGCCATGCTTGGACCACAAACCGTCTTTTAATGGCAGCTACTATAGGGCTCATGAACAAAGCCAGCTGCCGTCTTAGCATGATATGGGCCTAACTGACCTTGTATAACCCTCTAATGTTGTCCTCTCCGAAGACGCTGCTCAGAGTCTGATAGATGCCGTTAGCTGCCCGTCGGAAGCTGTTCTGGTTGCTGGTCCTGCTCCTGCCCGCTTCGGCTTTGCCCAGCAAAGACGCGGAAAGCACCAAGAAAAACACGAAAAACCTGATTCTTTTCATGGCCCCAAGCGCCGAGGGTGTCAAAAGTAAATGTGTATCAAAATTTTTCACTCAAACGAGGAAAAAAACGGGTAATTAGCTGCCGAAAGCGACACCTTGCCGGGCGATGACCGACGCTGGCCGTGATGGTGGAAATAACTTGTGGCGCTTTCACGGACGCTTTGTAAAATTCTCGATCCTCGCCTTTACCGACTTGCCATTTGGGAGACTTTAGTTAAAGATTACGTGCAGAGTAGATTAATACATTTAATACGGCTTTATTTTCTCAGATAGGGAACAAATATATGCACTAGAGTCCACTAAAAGAATAAAGAAATCATTTTTAGTCGGAATAAGTGCTTTGCTAGATTTATTTGCAAATAATTACATTAAATCTACAATCTACTTTCTATATATCTAAATATACAAAAAATACTTTATAAAAACACTATAACTACTCAGTGGTATACTACTGAATGCATTTTAATCCCTTTTAGTCTCTTACGGCTGGGTTTTGTGTTTTCCGGTTTCACCAAAAGCAACACTTGCCTTCAGATGAATTTAAAGCAGGTTAGACTCGTCTGAGGCGTCCTGCTGCCCTCTGGTGGATATATTCTATATCTCCATCGTACCTCTTATTTCTATCAGCCCCTCTCCAAAGTAAATGCACTTCAACACTATAATTTTTATGTGTGACCATTATTAAGCTGAGCCCAAACTGTTAAAATGACTGCTAAATAGCAGCCTATCTTTGTTACCTGTTTAGTTGTGATCAGTTATCTACGAGGTACATCTCTGTCGTGATTTGTCCAGTTTCACATTCCATCACAAATACTGCATGCTTTGTATTTTTCAGTTTAAAAAAATGCTCTGCTTCCTGGTGTCTATGAGAAAGGAAATGTTAACAGCTGCTTATTAAACCACAGCCAGAAAGTGAAAGCATTTATTACAGCAAGTTCTTCTAGATTACAAAGTGTTATTAGAAGTACTTTCAGAGGTTGGGTAATGGCGCAGTTTTCCAGTCAGCAACATGAATAATAGAAATGCAAGGAGTCCCAGGTGTGAAACTGTAATGCGAGTCTTAAGAAAATATGAATGCATGATGGGTTAATAAATAAATACAGTTGCTTTTAGAATATCACTATTGCAATTATGATAATTCAGACTCACCATCTGAGTTGTCAGAGATGGTCCTTGAGATTATATCTTTGAGATATCATATCTGCTGTGTAACGTTAATGAGTTAATGACATTTGTCCAGTCAAAGACAAACTCCCCTGACTAAGAGACGTGAAGGGAAATTCAAGTAAACATGCAGTTCAGTGGCCCCCTCAGAGAGCCGCTTCTTACTTGGATAGCTTTCCCCTGAGTTCTCATTATCCAAACCTTAACTATATTGTGGGACAGGAGGAAGTGTGTCAAGAATGAACTAAGACTGGTCAAAAATGTAAATCAGTGGTAGGGTTTCGGGGGTGGGATGGGGTGAGGCTCTGTCACATTCATCCACCAGATGGTAGGATGGGACTATGGCTTCCATAAGTATAAAGGCACAATGCTCTAATTAAAAACTAAAACAAAAAGTACCCCCTCATTAATAAAAGAATGCCATTAAAGGCCAATAGTGTAACAGAAGTGTTACTACAAGAGTTATTAAATTTTTTTTTAAAAAGTGTAAAGGTGATACAGGCAATAAATGCTGATAAGTCTCTTCAAAGTCCTTCCAAAAGCAAGTCTCACTCTTATTTCAGTAGTTATTTTGAAATGTGCTTTAATTTCAATGCCCTCCCTCCATAGAAACACCACTGAATCAGGCAAAAGCCAAAAGGTTTGTCGACTTGACCCTTACAAGCCTTCAAAGAGGTTTTTATTCCAGACGTTGCGGGCTAATTATACCAAAGTCCTTCGAGCAGCAAGTCTCGCCACTCCGCAGCCATCTTGAAATGTCTCTGGGGACTTATTTAGAAGTAATAGCCTACCTAAATTAAATTTAAATTCACTGCGGCCTGGAATCCAAAACTACAAGCATAGAATCACTAGTCAAATCTGATATTATATATCTAATGGAGAACAAATCTAAGTATTAGGCTACAGGGCAGTGATTCTTAACTAAAAGCAATCACGACTTAGACTTTCCTCAAGTCAAAAACACGTTTCTTAGTTTACTCTCACAGGCTCTTTTTATGTTCCGTAGATATTCTTCATCCAGCAGGAGAGCAGAGAGAATCACAGGCAGACTTACGAGGCAGCTAAGTTCCCACACCGGGCTGGTAAACGAGCTAACTACGAGCAGTGGAGCGAGCTGGCCTTAAATACAACAGGTGAGCGAATAATGGTGCACAGGTGCTGCAGGCAGCGGGAGCTTGGAAAAGCCACGCCCACTCCGGGAGGAGGCGAGCAAAATTAATGCTCGCGAGCACAACCACGCACGAGGGAGAGAAAGAAAGATAAAACAGCAGGAGGAGAAGAGAAAGGCAGGTGTTCCACTTGGAGAGCAGTTGGGACTATGACAGATATAAATATGTAGGGGCTTGTATTCTTCTTCTGAATTCTCCCATGAACTTCAGTTCTCAGAGTGCCACGTCTCTCACTCGCCTGTCTTGTCTCTGTGGTCCTTCTGCTTACTTCTCCTCCTCCGTGTGTGTTCGGTCTGCAGTTGCCATGTAACAATATGTGGTAACCAAGCAACTATGCAGGCGAAGGAACCAGCCGCAGTCCTGACAAAGGGGAGCACAGGGCAGGCATTTTTTTTAACCTTGGTGAAGCATAATTTAATGAAAGTACAGCTACACCCTATGGCAGAGTAAAGAAAGAGTATTTATTTTGTAATTGATTTTTAGCGAGACACCCACTCTGTGAGTAAAAATGTACGGACGGGCTCCAAGAGTGACCTTCATGACAGCAGGGGGTACATCGTCTACTGTTGGTCCCGGATCATACAATGTGAGCCAGTCCAGTTACAAGATATCAGGTACTTACAAGGAAAAATATCTGTCCTTCCAAAATCAATCAAAAATGTTTTTTTTCTTCTTCAGAAAACTGTAAAACTTTAAGTTAACTTAAATTAAATTTAGCTAGCTTGCAAAGAAAGAACATTGAATATTTAGACTTACAGATTTGAATCTGCTTATACACTTTCAACTGATAAAGGTTAAATTAATATGTCTTGGGAGTATAACTCAATATGTAAGCAAAAAATGTTCCCGCTGTTTTGCTGATTCACAGTTACATAACTGTATTTGAAAATAAATTGTCCTGCAAGCTTGCAGTCATTTGTATATCTCACCTTGGGACATTTTTCCCTGTTGCAGATGGCTATGCACCATTCCTTTCCTTGAGAGCCAGGCAATCAATATTCTCCAAAGACAGTGAGAGTTTACTAGGACCTGGACACTATGACTCCTCACCCGTCAAGGTGAGTGATCCATTTAATTTACAAATAGCTAAATGACGATGTTGCTTGTCCATGCTTTAAAACAAATACTTTAAGAAATATATTTTTTGATACCAGCCTTACCAGCCTTCTTTGCTTGGCTTTCTGTTGAACCCTTGTCTCTTCAGTTAAACATCCATGGTGGCAGCAGTCTTCAGAACCGCTCCAAGCGTTTTGAGGATGTGGTGTCAGAGGTTCCAGGCCCCGGGGCCTACAATGTGTTGCCTGCCTCAAACAAGGCACTCAGGGCTGTGACAGCTAATGTAGGACACCCTGGAAGGCCTGGCAGCAAAGTGGTAAGCATATGGGTGCAGATAGGAGGGCATAGTACATGAGTAGTACTGACACTTGCTACTTTTATTGTATTATGTCGTACATCTGTTCTTCTGAAATACTCGGTTATCATAGGTGGCAGTGGCTATATAATGCTGAATATGCTTGCATGTCTACTTTAGTGCTGTTGTTTCTTGGCCTTTCAAACTTTTCTAACTCTTTGTGTTTGGTGTACATAAACAGGAAGGTTTGGGGAAAATCCCATTGGCAGGCATAATACCCATTTAATACTGCTATTCTCAGAATTAAGCAAGTAGAAGAGACTTGCACAATCCAAAGCTGGTGCAGAAGACTCTTCATCCTGTTTGTGCTGGTTTGAGTGTTGAGTGCACTTACAAACTCGCATTATATATCATATATGAACTATGGAATAATGGTATTGAATGACACAGTTTCTTGTTTATCCCTTTTGTATTTTTTTCACTATATGCAAAAATCAGCTGTAAGTAAGTGCTTTACAAGCTGTTATCTATGGATGTCAGTGGATACCTAACTTGGTGCATTTGAAACTTGCACCTCCAGAGCTGAACGCGAGCGTCTTAGTAGGCATTATTTTTTTATGCTAGTTGTAATTAACCAAAAGCACGAATGTACATTTACATTACTCCCAGATCCCAGAAAGTTAGTAGAAAAACTTCCTGGCATTTTTTTCATTCAATTTCTTTGTTTATGTTCCCTCAGTAGCTCTTGTTTCTATTGCACTGCTACAGTTCTACTTTTTACTTCTTTTTCTCTTCGTCACTATCTTTTGCTGATCTTCTCTCCCTCATTTATGCTTCTCCCTCTCGCTCTGTCCCTCTCTCAGTCTCGTTTTTTATTGGCCCCAGGCAGTGCTCAACTGCTTTGTAAGCCAGGGCATTTTTTTCCATCAGAAACCCTGACTTTTTGCTTTACTCTTTCTGCCTTTCTCCTGCCTTTTTTTTCTCTTTGCATTGGCTGCAGGCTAAAGGTCTCCGGCTAGCTCTTCAGTCAGACATTCCATCCATTCCCTCCCCGGGCCAGGCCTATGGCTATGAAGAGGATGCCCTGGGTGTCCTCCGTAAGCAACAGCCCCCTCCTAAGGACACAACCCTGGGGCCAGCCTACTACAGTCCGCTGCTGGTAAGGACAAATACACACAGACACTTTCGAAGTCCTGTTGAAGTTTGAACATTCATCCATCAGAAAAGGTGAAACCCTCATTTGTGAATGCATGCGTGCTTTCATTAATCAGCACGAGTATGTGTCTGAGTGTACTTTCTCTTCCATGAGGCGATGTCCATTAGTGTTAGGTAGATCTAATGCAACGCTGAACCCCCACCCCACCTCATTCACTTGGCCCAAAAACCATTTCCATAGCTAATGAATGCAGCTCCACTTTAAAAAAGCCACAGTGCACCAATGCTCATCCATTTTACATGCCAACAAAGAGAGCCATTAGTAATTATTCTTCAAGCTATATTACTGTATTCACTTAAAATAATGCACACGCCTGCTGGTCTGGCTCTCAATTAAGTAATTTTTCATCTGTTAATGACCTGAGGAAGTCAACAGCGTCCTTGAGTGTTGGCCGAGGTTGTGTCAACATACCGGCGCAGGCACAGAGGCGTGCTGTGATTTAGGGCTATCAGCAGTGCATCCATCCATGGCTCTTTTTCTTTTTTTTCTCCTTTGACTCAGCTTCTGTTGCTCTCCCTTTGAAGGTTCGACCTCGGTATCTGTCTGTCTCCTTCCCTCTGTTCATCCGTCTGACACACTTATTTCTTTAAACTCAAACACTTCCCCCACCCCATGCTCTGACTGAGTTCAAAAGTGTGCAGAGGAAGAATTAAGTGGTTGTCTGAGGACATAACTTCAAAGTGCCTGGGACAATCTCTGAATGATAAGACATTAGAAAGACATCAGAAGAACAAAACTTTTTTTTTTATCTCGGTGTTATCGAGAAGCACGAAAACATGTTTAATCACTTTTATTTGCAGATATGATTGGAGTCTGTATTTACAAAACAACATCGACTGACTGCTGTGTATTAAATTGGCCAACTAAACATAGTACACAGAATCAGAGTCAGACTGCTAAGCTGTATAGTACAGATTTCTCACTGATATATTGGTTAAAGTACATACGACGGTTGATATGTTAAAATATCCATGAATAATGTAGTAAGAACCACTTAATATTTTGTTAGTTCACATTGTGCAGTATTAAATTTAGCAGATTAACAGCCATCCAGATGGTGATGTGGAATGTAGACTCTGTATAGAAAAGAAAGGACCTGAATCAATTTGGAAAAAGAACAGTTTGGTTCAAGTTACGATTGGCGCACTTTGGCAATTAAATGAATGAGTTGCATTTACAACGGTGGTCATAGCAACTGTTTCACCCCCAAAATCAGTTGTACAATATCTGCTTTGTTTCTTCAACTTTCAGCTGTGCACAGCATCGTCAACATGTCAAGTTATGCTCTGTGAACATTTACTGATGATAGCCAGGACATATGATGACAAATTACTGGGCAAAAGTCATGTTATAAACCAGGGATGTCAGATTCATTTTACTTGACATGGCACATACAGCCCAAACTGATCTCTAGTGAGATAGATGAGTAAAAGAGGTAAAGCCATTACATAAGAACCTATAAAAAGACATTTTTTGTTGTTTTTTTATCTTATTTTCTAAAAACACATGAAAACATACATTATTTTTCATGGTGTTATATCAACATTATTTCACAAAGCAGAAAAATAAATGCACATTCAACATTATGGCTCAGTTTTTCTAGTCAGTCATTCTTGCTGTTATTACAAAAATCCAAGCAATATATCAGCACCGTTCTCTGATTTAACCAGGAAACATGCTTCAGTGTGCTGTGGCAGACCATTGTTAATGTCTTTATCAGTCAGACCCTAAAGCTGACAATGACTAAGACTAAGAGTTTGGATCACTCTCATGGTGTGATTTATTATTAAGGATTTGCAACTCAATCCTTTGTGGTGCAAAATATACCAAAAAGAAAATGTCAGCTATTTTTATCACGTGTCAGAGCTCTTATTTTATTTTTACCAGCAGGCTTTTTAATTTGTTTTTTAGTTTTTTAAATAAAGCCTATGAGAATGATAGTTTGTCCATCATACACCATACAATCATGGCCCCAACATCATGCATTAGTCATTTTACACATAATCAGAATTTGGCACATTGTGGATAAGTTTATGTAACACACAATTAGGAGTTTCAATGTGTTGAACCTGCCACAAAGTCAGCCCTGCCAGTCCTTTTTTCTAGTCCACTTTTTCAAATTTCTATCTAAATAATAAATATCTTGCCATTCCATTTCATCATATCTGAATGCACATCTTTATGCCCTCTATTTGCAATGTTGTTTTTGCTTTTAAAAGCTTTCCTTGACATAAATAGGCAATTGGTGACTCTGAGTTCAGTGCCGGCTGCGAAATCATCATAGTTTGTGTCTGTATGCAGTAGAGAAGTGTTGCTTTTTTTCTTTTTAACTATGCATCTGAACATCCTTGTTTCCTATCTCCCTTCCTTGAAACCTGATTGTGGGATCACAGGGGGCCTAACCTCAGATCTTGTCCTCCAGTCACCGTTAAAGTTGAAATAAGGAGACAGGCACCACACAGAGTTTGAAACTTTTTAAGACTGCCTGGCAGTACCTCCATAACCTGCCTCACATAATAAACACAGACAGTTGGGTCAAGGAAGAAGTTAAAAGAGAAATGGAAAAATGTTTGCAGCTTTGATTTTTTTTTTAATCTAGCAATTTTTTTTTTCTGTGTTGGTTTCTTTAAGGAGACAGTTTTGAAACTGAGCTGCAAGCAGCAGACTTATGCCATTGTTAGAAACATGAATTATTTGAATTGAAGACCAAACTGCGAAGAAGGCTACTTATATGAATCACATATTATGAACAGAATGCTTTAAAACATTTAATCTTTGGTATATTTAGTAGAGCTGCAGTCTATCTATTGGGGATTGTGTCAGGAAAGGCATTGGGTAAAAAAATCAGCTTAATCATATATGCTGCTCTACCTGCTATGGCAACTCCTTGTGAATGAGGCAGGAGCACATGATTGTTTGAATTTGGGATTGATGATACAGTAACCAATAATTATCACCAATCTAAAGAGGAAAACAGATGCATAGTTTTTAGATTAATAAAATATACATGTATTTATTAATATGTAATATAATGTCAGCGCTTATTGGGATGTGTGAGCATATATAGGACACAAAAAAGAATTTGAATATCTTAATACCTTCACCATTTAAACAAATACCATCATTCTTTCCTCCGTCCTACTCCCTTCTCCTTCTCAGTTAGAAGACACTCACTGCTGGTACAAGAGAAGGGAGTGACAACAATAATTTAGCTATTAGTTGCATGAATTTTTATTTAGTTTTTTTTTTTTAGCTCATTCATAGAATGTCATATCAATAAGAGAAAGAATACAATATCGAGTGGCTGTGTGAGGTGTTAATCGTTTCAGTGTTGGTGTGAAGGGGACTGCTTTCATACTAGTTTCAAATACAGATTCTCTTCTCTTCTCTCGTTTCCAGGAGGTGAGTTCTACACAGAAATATAAAGGGATCCACTTTGGAAACATGACAGGGAGGAGATCTGAGGAGAAGGTGGAGGTGGGACCAGCTCCAGGACAATATGACCCTGAGCTGTGAGTAATCACATCATTGCTAGAAACAGTCCCATGGACAGCTAATTAACAATCCAGGCATGTAACTTGAAATGACACTTAAAAAGAAAGATTGGCTTAAAAATAAAACTGCTATGAAGATTATTTGGTCTTCTTTTCAGGGTAATGTAGGTTAGAAAATATTTTAAATTCCCTAAAAAATAAAATGGTTGATATTTAAGTTTTCTGTAGGAACTCGTAAAGTTAGCAATACCTATGGAGAGCCTTGCCAAACAACCATGTAGCATCATGTGCAGTTCTGAATTATTGATATTTAAATCGATTTGATGGCTAACCACCGGTGCATGAATTTGGAATTTATTTTCACAAATTCACATCTTGAAGCAAGGAGCTGAGGGGGTGGTTAGATAAGACTCTACCCTGCATGGGATCTCAGAAGTTCACTGTTCTTGAACTCTTACCAAGATGTGTGCTGAATAGAGAGGCTGTTCTTCCAAAGTGAAATATTACTTTGATCCTATAGCCAGAGCATTACAGTTGACATTTTTCAAATACCATTTCTATTGATGGCCACAGAGGATGGGGCTTACTAAGCACTTCTACACGGGTGGGCACACACCCAGCTCAGCTATTCATAAAGGAATTGACTTAAAAGAAAAAGAAGAAGAAGAAGCCCTTATTTTTCACGTTTCCTTTGCAGCACAGTGTAATTCTTTTGACTGTGCATCACAGGTTGTTAGACAGCTGGCGTCAGAGATGATATGGTACATCTTTATCAGAAAGGGTTAGCAGCCTTGCTAAAGGGTTCAGCAGGTTCATTTTAGTGGTGGCTGGGGCTGAAACTCTGACCTTCTGATCAAACAGAACCCAAACCATTCGAGCATCATTGTCCCTTGGCAGCAGAAGTAATAAAAAGGAAGGTGGTTTACTGGTGCAGGTAGACATTTAAACATCCACACAGACATGTCTGTGGCACACATGTGGCTACTGGAAATGTTTAAAAATAACAGTATATTCAGTCTTTGCTCCTGCAACAGGAACAAAGGCATTTCAGCCTTATGAGCTCCTTTACTCTAGATTATAACTTTGGTCTTTTCCCCCTTGCTTCCCACTTTCTTTGCTTTGCTTTTCTCTTTCTATTTATTTTTCCACTCCACATCTCTCTTTGCCACTCATTCAGTATATTTTATTTCCCCAATTCTCCTTTTTTCTGTTCTATTTTGTATGCTTTTGAACACCTCCCCCTCTCTGTTTGTATATATTATACTTGTTTGCCTAGGTTTTCTATTTTGAAAGACATTGTCATTGCCTCTTTTTTCTGCAGGGTCCCAGAAACACAGTACGAGAATGTGAACCTTCAAAAAGATCAGAGAGGCAGAGTTGAGCTTGTCATCCCTCGCTACCATGAACTTGTGCCCATGCAGGCAGAAAAGAAGGTGGGTTGGCATGACTTTGTATCCCTTTGATTCTATATATACAAGTTTAAATCAATGATAATAAAAAAAAAGCTTTAGAGGGCATGGATCAAGGTTAAACTCTGAACTCACAAACTGTATGGAAAAGGCTGATGCAGCCAAGGTGGCATTGATCACTACAATAAATACAAGCCATATAATTTTTCCAATAAATGCATTAAAATGCTCACAAACACTGCCAACACAGTCAAGAGGTCTAGTTCAATGACTGGAATCAGCTGAGGTGACACGAAGCAAACACACGACTTCCTCTGGTTGGCACCCACATGTCACACACAGTGCTGATGCACATGATCTTGATTACTTTTATTCCTTAGTTCAGTTTAAACCAGTTTGTTCTTAAAAAAGAAAGTGGGCATAATGGGGAAAATTAGTCCAAAACAGTTTTTTTGCATCAAGCAAGCAAAGTAACTCATTTTAAACTGAGCATCTGGGGATTGACTTGATTTTGGAGCCAACTTTAAGTGAGAGGAGATTCACATTTAAAGTAACACAAACGATCATCCTAAAGAGTGGCCACTCTGATCACAAGCGATAATTAAAATGTCAACAAAATCCAGCACCTTCCAGCGCTATCACACTGTCAGCCTAGTGGTGAACACAGTAGCAGACATCAAGCAGACACAGAACAACATTTACTGAGTCACGTCTCTATTTCCTCGAGTAACATCAGTGCGATATTCACTCTCCTTTTATCTTTGTTTTTGGTCTTTACAGGTTTTTTGTAAAGACATCAGCTAAACTGACTCTTTAGCTGATGACTACTCGACTATGTTCACAAACTCGTTCCTCAGTCTTTTAGTGTTTGGACATGTATCTGTCAGTTAGTTTATCGGATCATTTTGGCTAAGAGAGGTTTCTTGTTGCTGCCACAAAATGACTGATCAAAGTAAACCTGAACAATAAAGCTGTAGCTTGTGAAAACAGTGGGCAAAACACTAACACACAAATGCTCTACAGAGCTGACAGCAACTAACTTATGCAGTATTCTCCCCTTCCACGTCCAAGTCCACTTACATGTTACCTGGCCCTGTGTGAAAAAGTAATTGCCCCCTAAACCTAATAACTGGTTGTGCCGCCTTTGCTAGCAAGAACTGCAGTCAAGCATTTGCAGTAACTGACGGTGATTTATTTCACATCACTTTTGGAGGGCATGTTTAAGGTCATGCCAAAGCATCTCAAATCGAATTAAAGTCCAGACCTTTTTTTTTTAGTTATTCAGGGGGTGAGCCTGGTGGTGTGTTTTGGTTCATTGTCCTGCTGCATATCCCAAGTGCTCTTGAGCTTCAAGGTAGAAACTGATGACCGGACATTCGATTTCAGGATTTTCTTGTAGAGAGCAGAACGGTTTCATCAACTATGGCAAGCTGTCCTGAAGCAGCAAAGCAGTCGCAGACCATGATGCAACCACCATCAGTCTGTTGGTACGATGTTCTTTTTATGAAATGTTGCGTTATTTTTACACCAGATTTAACAGGACTCAGACCTTCCGGAGAGTTTGGCTTTTGTCTTATCAGTCCACAGAATATTTTCCCAAAAGTCTCAGGGATCATCAAGATGTTTTTTGGCAAATGTGAGACAAGGCTTTGTGTTGTTTTTGGTCAGCAGTGGTTTTCTCCTTGGTTTCAAGTTTTCTCTATTTACAGTTAGTTTTTCTCATGGGGCCAGGTAGGTTTTCCACAGCACTGTAGTTATTTGAGCTATTACTGTATGAATTATTACCCAACCTAGTACAATACAGCACAAGAATAATATTGAATTATGCTTTTGTAAAACAAAGACTTGAATGTGTCCATTCAATTATTAAATAAATGCTCACTTTTGCTCATTAATAGACATTGAAGTCATTGACTTAATTTTATTTGTGTTACTTATATATTTTACAATATTTTCTCATATTTGTTTCAATAATCTTATTCCAAAATCAGACAAAATAACAAGACAGCAGAACCTGCTATTTTTAAGGCACTAGCCAACCTTGGAACTAAAAAGACTGAGGAAAAACAAGCTTGAGCACACAAAGTGAGCTGTGCTGCAAGCTGAGGCAGGAAACTTATTAACAGCACTGTCACACTATGTATTTTTCCCCTGAGAATGCTGCATTCTGACCACAAATAAATCTAATCATACTTAATTATAAAAATGATCTCTGTGTTATGGTCCTTTTGTAAGTACCATTTAATGTAAAGCCATCATAATCACATTATGATTGAAAAATGAGCACTGCCTCTGACCCCACCTAATGAGTCCTCTAACCTTGTGTTTGAGCACATTATGTTATTATTTAATTACACTAAAATACAATGTATTGGTAGTATCTTTCAACAACAGGCCTTTGATTAACAGGTAAATAACATGTCTGATTTTTACATGGAGAACAGGGTAAATATGTTGGATTCCTAATGGATTTTTCTAAGCTGAAAGACAGTTCACCAGTTCATCTCATAGGGGGCAGTAAAACATAAGCTTTTACTACAGACTAATATATTGGAAGTGGATGAGTAGAGGGTAGTTATTCACCTGCATATGAACTTGACTGTGCTGGCAGAGTAATGCTCTGTGATGCCTTATTTTACCGATCGGTGGGTTAGAGAGGGCGAGGCAAAGGCTGGATTTCATGAGAAAGGTAAATGCACCGTTTAGGTTTTTTTGGGTTATTTTGAAAATCATTTACGCTTTTCCCATTTCTTATTTTCCTTTTGTCTCTCATAGCATTTTATTGCTGTTTTACTTTGCTTCGCATTACTTTTTCTATATTTAACCGTTAAACAGTTTGTTTGAACATGTACCTTCAATTTACCTGAAATTTCTCTCTGACTTTACTGTCTGTGTTTTTTTTTGTCTGTTCTATATGCTGCATTTGGACCCCCAACCATGTTGGTTGCACCTCCATCCGTCATCATTAGTATCTCACATGTCAACCCATATGTACTCCCTCACATACATACACTGACCAGATGGGTCATTTCCCACAGTGGGGAGACTCACGACAAACACCTTTACTTCCTGGAGATCAGCAGACAGTCTGCCTCTAATGGCTCGGGGCTGCTGGTGTCCTATAGACTTTAAGAGTCTGTGTGCAGGATTTCCCCATTAAATAGACATTCTGACATAGCTAGGGCAATATCTGAGCAAACCACTTTAAGATACCATTACAGTGTGCATCCCTGCAAACACAAGAAAAACAGATAAAGTTGTACCCGTGCAGTGTCTGATATAACCCTGGATATACAAATTACACTGTCAGCTCACCTTTAAAATGCTGTGAATATCATGTTAATGTTATCACGGGTGGTGATATTATGTTTGCAGCATGTGATATATTTAGAAACAGGGAAGCAGCACAGCTCCCAGGGGGGAAGAAGGAAGAATTCTTGGCAGGATGTTTAACTTATAGGATTACCTACCTCTAAAACTGTAAATTGAGCCCATCGGGCATGGAATATGTTCATTTAAATGTGTTTTAATTATAATATGTGTGTTGGGACAGAAAGGCATTGTTATCTTTGTATAAAAAATTAAGAATGTCTATATAACGTTTGACTTAAAACTGTATCAACAAAGACCCTACAAAAAAGCTTAAAGTTCAGTTCAATTCAGTTTTATGTAAATAGGGCCAAATCACAACCACCGTCTCCTCAAAGTACTTTATACTGTAAGGTAAAGACGCTACAATAATAGAGAAGTTGTAAAAAGGTGTGGCTGTAGAGCAGGTCATCTAGTAATCGGTGGGTTGATGGTTTTATCCCTGGCTACTCCAGACAGTATGGCAGATATCTTTGGGCAACCCTTAAGTTGCTCTCTGATGCATCCATCGGAGTGTGAATGTGTGTGAAAGTTAGACAGAAAGTATTTAAACTTAGGGAGGAAAAAGTGCTTGTATGAATGGGAGAATGAGGTCTGTTATATAAAGTGCTTTGAGTGCTCAGGTAGAGTAGAGTTTTTCTTGAACACTTGGCAACAACTTGCATGCAGAAACCTTTACACAGAGTTCCTTTCTCTGAAGTTACACATGTTTTTTACTGGATTTGTTTTTAACCAGCCAGCTTTGTAGACTCTTTTTGAGCCCATATGCAAATGTATTTGCACATGCAATGATGAAATAAAAACCTGGTAAATCTCTTCAGAAAGTCTTTGCAAACCAAATTCTTATGAATGACAAAACATGCACATATCTTCGTATCATTATTAAATGTGGAAAAAACGTTATAGGTATGTGCTGCAAATCAGTAAAACAGGTTTCCTAAGAAAATCATTCTCAGTGGCAGTCTTACTGTACGTCAGCACACTGGATGTGACAAATTTAAATATTAGGAGAGGCAATAAGCTTCTTGCAAGAGGGCAATATAGTCATTGTTCATTAATAGACTCTGAGCTGTCCTATGGCATGGGGAAGGTCCAGAGGTTCACCGAGCTTCCCCCTCACAGTGGTAACAATGGCCAAAGAATTCTGTGATGTTTAACTGCAGAACTAGTTAAACCACCTGCAGCAGAGAAACCTTGTTGTTTCCCAACAGACAGAAAAATGCCTGGCTCTGTATCAGGCATCGTGGAAATGTGCGTAGGTGTGATTGTAAGAAAGTGTCCAGGTTTTCTTAGCCTCTCACTGTCAGCCTCTCTGAGTGCTGTTTGCTGCTTTGCCAGATGCAATGATTGCTGCCTCAAAATGACGTAGTCTTCTTAAGTTGGCGCATGACATGACTATTATAGCTCAGTCACACAAAAGCACAAACACTGTGCACACTTGATGCTGATTGTTTTCTCTGCTCTGTTTCTTTACATAAATTACTTAATTGGAGAGCAGAGAAAGAAAAGGGCCTTTTCCTGTATGCATTCACAGGTTACTCATCATTTGCTGCATTTTTTTTCTCTGCTCTTTTTCTGTTCGATCTTTGTAATATTTCAGCCTCATCTCCTTGCCAGTGAGTGCTCATCATTCATCAGAGATACAGGAAAAAAGAAATCTCAGAAACTCGGTCCTTGCATCCTATCCTCTGTGTCTCTTTCACTTCCTCAGCTTTTCTCCTTTTCTTCTTATTGACACAGCTGCACGAAAGGTGATATTAGCAAATCCTTTAAATGCATCCCGATAAATTTCGCCTTTGATGTACTGTAAATTTCACTTTCTGTTTCCCAACAGGGAGTTCCTGGTCCAGGCCAGTACCACATCAGAAGTCAGTCTGAGAAACCTGTTGAGCCTGGCGGCCTGCCGAAATTCTCTAGTTCCTTCCTCTCAAAGACTGAGGTACAGTCCAGACAGCTCTGTTGTAACCCATGTTGGCTCCAGGAAAATATGGTATATTTCAGTTTTATGTATTGACTTTTGTGTTGCTGTTGCATTGATTTTATGTCTGTTCATTTATTTTCATCTTACTGGGCAGTATCGCAATAACTTTGTGATACTCACTTTTTTCAATAATCAGTTTGGTCCTACTGCCACAGATCAGGGTGTGATGGTGTCCAACTAACGTTATCACGTCAGAGGGCAGTTTCATCATTTATTTTACGGTCATCACTTTATTTTCCCATTCCCTCAGTCTAGTCTCTGTGTTTCCTTAGTGTTCTCCTCCTTTCTTGTCACACTCACCTTTATGTTTTTTCCTTAGCCTTTTCCATGTTAGGTCTGTCATGGTTGCATGTTTGTTACTCTCTGTGTCTCCCTCTCTCTCTCTCTCTCTCTCTCTCTCGCTCGCTCATCCCAGTTATGTCTCAGTGTTCTGTCTCCCTTACCTGTTCCCATGTTCTTCTTCGTGTTTCGCCCTTGTTTCCCCTGCCTGTCGTGTGCTCTCATGTTTGTTTATCCCTGTCCTAGTGTCAAGCTTGCGTGTCCTTGCCTGAGACTTGTTGTGCATGCTACTTCCTGTTTTATTTTGTCAGTCCCTCGTCTGATGTGCATTGTGTTTAGTTTTGCTTCCCTCGTCTCGTTATGTGCAAATTTGTTCCGGCTGTGTTCCCATGTATTTCCACTTCCCAAATTTAGATTAAATTTAAGAATGCTCCTATAATTTCTCTACTTTTAATTTTATGTGAAAATAAATCCAATTAACATCTATTAATTAAACCTCTATTTGTATCAGAGTTATAACTCCCAGTAGCTACTGTACTACAGTTAGGTATTTATGTAGTAGTTAGCTGTCTCCTAGCAACTGCAGCAAGTGTCTAGTTGACATGATATTGATTGTAAGATAGAATATGAATAAAGGGGTTGGTGACACATCTTTATATTTTATCATTTTCAAAGAGGAACTGTTACGGTCATTTTGCAAATCCACACATTTATTCTTAGACTCCAAATCTTTATCTATTTTATACTGCGCTCTCATTTCATCCACTGTCTGAAACAACCTGTTTTAACTCCCTCCTAATCTGAATTCTTTTCATGTAGTCCCATTATAAGCTATATATAGAACTAGACAGTACTACACCAGGTATAGTCCTAAAGTATATCTTCTTATCTCAAACCAGTGGTCTCATAGCTTTGAGTCTGATGATAGGCTGAAATATATGATGGCTTGGACATAATCTACAGGAATCGAATGTATTCAATTTACTGTACAATATCTCAAAGGAGATTGCTTTTTAATATGGAATACTTTTAGATCAGTTACAGATCCACAACACTGAGCCCTACTTGGCTTGTTTAATTGATGTACTGGGATTGGAGGGATTCTTCAGATAGGGGTGAAGATGAGTTTATTAAGAGGCTCAGAGGAGCGAAGATGAAGGACGTGAAAATGTGTAGTTTCACGTTTCAGGAATAGCTGTCTTCTCCTCCTCCGTGGCACTGGCCCACAGATCTACTCCTGTGAAATTCTCAGACTGATTTCATTATCGCTCTGACACACGTGATAGTGCATGTTCTCACACATAATTACGAATTAAGATTGTGTGTATATTAGGTGCAGGCAGATTCAGATTCAAGTTGCTGCTGATATGCAAGCACAGTACAGATATACACACACGCGCATACACACATTCCAAAAATTACCTTTATTAGATCTAAAACATAAAGGTTTTACTGGTGAAAACGGCCAATACTAGATTCTTGGATGTATTTTATGCATGTGTGTGCATGCATGGGTGTGTGTGTGTCACAGTTTGCTATGACCTAATTTCCTCGGCCACATGCTGTGTTGGTGCGTCGACCCTGTGATGTCGTCACTCACACCCACCAAGAAGCTTGTGTGTGCGTGTGTGCATGTGTCACAAGTCATCTTCAGTGAAGTACTGAGAGCGACAGTTTTCTTAGATCTTCGTCTCACTGTGAGTCCGGTTCCATCTGACACTGTTATCCTGTGGAGGGATGGAAAGGAAACGAGGGAAGGAGGGAGGGGTGGAAGAAGCAAGAGAGGCAAGGATAAAAGAGGAACAGTTGGAATCTTCCAGTTCTCATCTCTCCTCCCTTTGACTTCCCAATTTTCCAATATCAAAGCATCAATCTGACACATTGTGAAAACATGGATTTTATTTGGTCTCACTCTTCCAGTTGTCCCTTCCCTTTATTTGTTTACTCGTTGTCTGATAGCTTGTAAGACTTTTCTGTGTGCTATACTTAATGCGTTTCTGTATTTGTCCTCATGTTTTTGTTTGGTTGTTTTTTTTCTGCTCCTATCCATTCATACCCTCATACAAAAAAATAAATAAAATACAACCTCAATTTGGAATTTGACGGTAAATAATCATTAAGATGTGAAAAAGAAAAGTTTTGGGACTCTGTACACAATAAACCAAAAGGTATATGAAGAAAATATGTAAATTAAATTCATCCACCATCCTCTTCAAGGTCGTCTCTGCATATGTACCTCTGGACGACTTCCCGTGATCCAACGTTTATGATAAGTATGATCAGTGGTTATGGCACAGACAGCAATAAGGGAAAAAGTTCACAATCTTTAAGCCCTAAAGTGTCTCATGAGATCAGGAATGCAGTCAGGAGATTGCCTGTCATTTTTCAACATTTATGAGGCTTTGCTCCATGAATTCACGTGAATTCAGATGTGTAAGTGACAACCTTGAAGGGTACAACAGCCAAATTTAAATCAGGTGCCTTTTATTGGTTGAGCCACAAAACTTTTTGATCGCTCCACATATAATCCACACATTTTAATAAAAATCACAGTCTGTGGATTGCGTGATTTATTTATTTTTTTATATTTATAAATGATAATGCTTGAATAAGCATAGAGCCATGAAGCTCTCACGAAATCCTAAAAGGAGCTTAGAATCGTTTCTGCAGCTGATGCTGTGCAGAGACAACCTGAGAACATAAAAAAACTAATTTCATGTATGTGTCAGCATAGAGTGGTAGTTTAACAAGACATCAAGTTTGTCATCTGATATTTGAATACAAATTGAAAACGGTAGATAAAAGATGAAGATAATGACAATAACAGTATTTAGCAGATGCTATTGTTTGTGATTTAGATGTGATTTAGTACAAACCATGATGTTGCTTACTTCCTTACTGTTGATGTGGCCTAAAAACAAAGGCTTGAGTTTAATTTGCAACACATTGATAGTATTTACAGTTGTGGTCAGAAATTTACAAACGCTCATCATAGGCATGAATATCATGGTAATTTCTGGCTTTTAGTGATTTCTTTAACTGTTGTTTTTTCCAGTGTAATTGTACAGTATACAGCTTTATTTATCTTACTCTGGCTAGATATTTGACCTCTCTTCTTGGCAGCATAGTAGAGTTGATTTAAATTGGTTGGTTTCCTGGCACACAGTTGGCTTTTAAACATAGTCCACAAATTTTCAATAGGGTTGAGCCCAGGGTTTTGTGAAATTTACTTTACCCATTGCTAGTACCACTGCAGCAAAAAAGCCCCAAAGCATGATGCTATCACCACCATGCTTGACATTTGGTACAGTATTCTTAGGGCTAAAAGCCTTACCTTTAACCCTCCAAACATTACTCTTGTCCTTGAGGCCAAATGGCTCAATTTGTCTCCAGTGTTGGGAAGGTTACTTCCCAACACTGGAAATGTAGTTTGTAATGTATTCCGTTAAGTTACTCAATGTGAGTAACGTATTCTGAATACTTTGGAATCCCAAATATATTGTCATGCTTTTCACAACTACATAAATGTAGCAACATCCTGCAAATTCTTGTTTGTTAACATAAGTTGACATAAGATGTTAACATAAGATATGATGTTAGCTTGGTGGCAAGTAGCCAGTAATTGTAATAAATCACACAGCAGTAGTACATCGAAGATACTGAAGTGGCACATAACCCAGGTAGCTACCACAACTAAAACAAGGTAGTTGCAGTAGGCTAACGTTAGTTGTTAAAAAAGAACTTGCTTCCACATGTTTCTTTAGGTTGGGGGTGGAGTCTTTTGACGCTGAGAGCAGCTTGGTTGCTGGCAAAAAGAGTTTGCATTGCACGGTCAGATTTCGCCCATCCCTTTTTTCTTTAAATATGAAGTGGTTGGAACTTCCAAGTAAGAAATGCATTCCTACCCGTGCACTGCTGGCTCTGTTGTGCTGGCTCCAGGTCCATTGTGTAACTGACGCCACTGACATTAACAGGACGCTTAAATTAGAGCCTCTTATTGCATGTTTTGTTTGGGTTTCCAGCAATGCGTTTAATTATCATAATTAGAGGATAGAGAGGGGATAGCCTAACATATGAAACAGGAAATGACCGCCGTGTAATCAGTTTATTTCAACAAAGTAACTGTATTCTAATTATCACTTATTTAAACGGTAACTGTAACAAAATACAGTTACTCATATTTTGTATTTTAAATACGTAATGCCGGTACATGTATTCCGTTACTCCCCAACACTGTCTGTCTCATCTGACGATAAAACCTTTCTCCATTTGGCTTGTCCACGTGTGCAGCCGCTGATTTCAGCTGAGCTCGAAGGTTTTGATTTTTCTTTCTTTCTTGGTTGGCACCCTTTTGGTCCACGGCAATCGAAAACTCATTTCACTGTGAACAGTGACACAGGAGTTTGAGCAGTTCATGACCAGCTTGAGCCTTATTGGTTCCTGAAATCTGCACCAATTTCCTTTTATCTGTGGGTGACACCTTGGGTCTTCTTCCAGACCTTGGCAAAATGGTGACACATTCGAACAACTTCTACTTACATACAGCTGTTAGAACTAATGATCGTAGTTAAATCTACAGTTCTGCTTCTTAGATCTTCACTGATTTCCATGAACTTTTCTGTTGCTCTGAGTATTGGTCAGTCCAAAGAGTGCTGTCGAACAAATCCTTTTTATGCTGGCAAAGACAAACTACCAGTTGTAGTCAATCATGCTCACAAAGAGAAGTTAATAGGCTTTGGGCTTGTCAAGGTAAAATACAGCACCACTTACTAAAAGATTTAACTGAGCATATGTATGTACTTGTGCACCCAATTTCTGTTCTTTAAACTCAAGAAAGAATGTCATTAATGCAATAAAATAATTTCTGTTAAAAGAACAGTTCAAAGAAATAATAAAAGCGATTTAAGTGATTACCATGACATTCCTGAACATAATGAGTATATGTTGTTACGACTGTTGTCGTAATTTTTCCTAAATATGCAAATCTGAGTGTGCAGGTGCACCCTCGGGAGTGGTGGATCCTGAAGATGGTGTGCCCGGATTGGATGATGATCTGGAGGCGGAGTATAAGGCGGCACAGTTGAGGACGGCAAGCGATCCATCCTCGGTTTGACCCCAACCGGCTGGCGCTGCGACGCCGTGTGTTGTTTGTGAATTCAGGAGGAAGTAGGGGTGGAACGCCTTTTCAGTTGGGCACAGTTTTCTCATGTTTTGTTAGTCAGGGAGGGAAGTGATTGTCATTTGGTTATGTTTCTTTGGGGTTAGGTAAGCAGTCGCCCCTCTGAGGTAGTTTTCTTTTTGTTTGTTGTTTTGGCGTGGGTCCACCCCGAAGCTTGAGTGTCTCCTGTGAAATCCATTTTTTTTGGTTTCGTTCTTGTAAATAAACTATTCCTAATTTTAACTTATGGTGTGATGTGCTGCTTGGGGTCGAGCAGGGGGCGGATCATTCCTCTTGTTGCGGTCGGGTCCCCTAGACCGGCCGTAACATTACGGTAGCTGTAATGCTCCGACAATCCATCAAGCGGTGCGGCTTCGTAGCTTACCAAAGTTGTACTAAAATATTTTTTGACTGATTTTTGAGCGCCGTGTACCACATAAAATCGGTTCGAGGCCAGTAAGCAC
>VUQG01013243.1:2270-14860 GCA_015106755.1 Etia nguti
TCCTCATCAGTTTTCCCACAGAACAAAACCCACATTGTGCTCCTGGTTTTCTGTGTGTGTGTGTGTGTGTGTGTGTGTGTGCATGAGACATTCAGGTCAGATTAGTTTGTGTTCATTGAGCTTGCACTTGAAGACACACAAATACACACACACATCCTCACACATACACACTTGTCGCTCTTCATTCACTCAGCCTCATCTTGCTGATAAGAGGGCCAAGATTCTCTCTCTCTCTCTCTCACACACACACACACACACACACACACTTCTAGAGAAGTGCTCCATATCAGTGGATTTCACACGGGGAGCGCGAGGTTGCCTTTTCAGATGTAAAGTAATGAGGACCACAGAGAAACCTTTTTAAGTTACATGCACTGAACCGATTGAATGTCCAAAAGCATTTTTTATGTTTATTTCAAAAACTCTTGAGTTTATGAGTCAGCTCAATACCTGAGAGTGATTAGTGACCAATAATGAACTGCAGGACATTTATCCTATCATGTGGAGCTTCTGAATTCTGCTGCAAACACTCACTTTACATCAACTGAAATAAAACCTTAATATGTATGCTGTTTAAAAGGTCCACCCTGAGGGCTCAGAGGTTTATAATAAGCTGTATGCACTGCTGGGCCAGAAAAAAAAGTATCGATATTTTATTGGCGTGCATTCATCTTGGCATTGTTTAAATAAGCTCATGCAATGTCACAATATTTAATTCTGTCCAGAGTTTCTTTCATTTTTCACTGAGAGCTTGTATTGATAACAGCAAGGGTCAGATCACTGCTTCAAGTTTCTCCAGCGCATCTCAAAGGTTGTCACCAGGGTTACGGTTACTCTGTGGACTGGTGGCCAGTCACTGTGTAAAAAAACTGATCTTACTAGGTGTGATGGGTGTATCACTTCATCCACCTGTCTTCTTCTTATCCTAGCATGCCCATCACTCTGGAAGAGAGTAAATCTTATTCATCAAATGTTTAAGTACTGAAGATTTTTTTTTTTTCCAGCCACATTTCTTTCTGGCATGTGATGGTTCAACCATCCTTCCAGGTTTTAATAATGCTTTGGACAATTCGTAACCCAGCGTTAGTAGTGCCAACCATCTGCTTAATTGTTTACTTTGTGAATACTTTTATGCTCATGAAATACAGTAGCATCTTTTCCAAGACGACAAGATGTCTTCCAGCACAGGAAATTAGACGCCTTCAATGGAAGTCTCAGTTAAAAATCCAGGTGATGACTTTTGTTTTTTGGTTAGGATTTATATAAAATACATGTGCCTAAGCTAATGGGACCCATTGTTTTTGGATTGGAAGACTGAACGTTAAGATATACAGTACCAGATGGTCCCACCAGTGTGTGTGTGTGTGTGTGCGTGTGTGTGCGTGTGTGTCCAAAAGGCTCCGACAGTACGAACACAGTTGAGAGGTCCAGTTCAGTGACTCTGTTTGGTGGAGCTGAGCCCAGCAGACACTGATCTGCTAAAACTCCCCATCTCATCATCTGGCAACCAAAGAGACCTCGTTCCTAACGCCATTATCCAGATGGGTGCATTACAGGAAATGTCACACACCACACAGTTGTTATAAAGGAGGAAACTAGCCATAGTTTTTTAACAATGTAAAGTTGGGTATGTTGACATGATCTGTGGAGCCAAGGTCTCACAACTAGTAATATCCTTAGGATCTGTGTTTAAATCCAGCTGGAAATAATAAATTATGATAATAATTGTTAGGATTGCTAGTATGATACATAATACAAACACAAAAATAAGCATGGGCAAAAAAATAATAATTTATGTTAAAAACCAGATTACCTTGAAGTGAAGATGTGCAGAAATTGGTATTTGTCCCTGGTGGTTGGATGGGTGCTAATGTCATTAAACGTTTAAAAAAAAGTTTAATTTGTAAAACTCTTAAATATTTTTCCCCACTCGTATTTCAAAAATGTTTATTTATGTTTTGTTGTGTTAATTCTTCCAAAACCTAAAGTTGCATTATTTATACATGACATAATCTTTACATTTTACAGATAATCCCAGTTTGTTTGTTTTTCTAGGCTTTTTCTAGCATTTCTTTGAAGAATAATAACAACTATTAAATTGATGGCAGGTTAATCATAAAACACACGTATGTCCACCATTGTGCTTCTATAAAAACAGAAAAGTTATTACATTACAACTGGAACTGTAAACATGAAGTTACAGTCATGAAATCCAAAATGTTAGTTTAATCATGTAAATGAAGGAGGTTTTTTTTTTTAACTGCATCTAGAAATGTTGCAGAAGCGGTTGTGTGAAACACACACCAACCTCGACTACCGATCTGGGGCTCGAACCTGTGACCTTCCTGTTATGCAACTGCAGCCAGCAGTTGGTTCCCATCCAGTCTGTCCCAGCGACACTTTCGCATGACCAATGGAGGTCTAGTCGCCCCTGTGTGTGCGTTCATTAGCGAACAGAGGCGGTTTGTTCACCAGTTTGGATCAGAGGGGCGAGCTCTCATCACTGCTAATGAGAACAACATCTCCAGCCTCCTGAAACACTCTGTTCCTCCAACTCTGACTCAGTCTCTCTCTCGCTCTCTGTTTCTCCACCTCGTTCCACTCTTTCATCCACGATTCATAAGCAGATTTCAGAGGCGCTCAAATTACATAAACATACCAAATTACATAAAGTTCAGGACCTTAAGTCTCTCTTTTTATAGGTTGCGTCCGATGATTGGTTCAGATATTAGTCCAGTCCTGGTTTGGATTAGATGATTATAGATGATGTGTGTCCTTATATACAGCCTGTTTTTTTATGGTTTTGCTTTTTTTTTTCCTTCGTGTCCGTTTGTCCGTCTACAGGATTTTACATTTGTAAATACCCTTCATTGGTTGCTCGGAGTAACCAGGCAAAGACAGGAGAGGAAAGACGCTCACACAGATTACAAAAGAGTTTGAGTTTCAAGATTAACAGAACTGTGTGTGTGTGTGTGAGAGAGAGAGAGAGAGAGAGAGAATTTGGGCTTGTATCCCATGGAGACAGGACAGTAGTGAGGTCATTGACATGCAGAGCTGCAGCGGCTCTGCTGAAGGAAAATCCTCCTCACTATTAGACTCTTCTCAGAGAGAGGATCCCTGTACTCCATTTAAAACAGCATGTTGGACAAATGCTTTAAAAGCTTTAATGAGATCCTCAAATCAAGAGCTCAGAGAGGAACCAAGAAGTTACTATTAGGACCTTTTAATTGTCCACTGAGTGAAATTCAGTACCTGTTTCATGAAAATATTATATGAACATTTCCTATGAAAACCAAGAATACATAAATGATTTGACACATGCATAATTTTTATTACTAATTTGAGCAAAAAGTATGAGTCATTTCACTTTTTGCTTGATTATTTAGCTGTTCCAGTGTTGCATATGTGGGGTTTGTCACTTTTATTTGCTTCACATTGTAGAAATTTTAATGTTTAGTTAAAAAAAAAAAAACCTAAACTGTACTGGAGTTTTTCCAGTGTTGACATTTTAGTGATGATTTTAAAACAGCTGTTGAATCCCTACAAGAATGAATAACAGGTTCACTGACTGAACGCTAAATGTAAGAATTCTACAGCCTTTACATATCGTGATCTTCGACAGACCTGCGAATATTACATGGCCAAAAATAAATAAGTAAGTTGATGTTTCTGAACTTTAGCATCACAAGAAAAAAACACCTCGACCATTCAGGGTATGTGGAACAAACAGCATGTTGCAACAGAAAGGACACAGTTTAAAAGGGAAGTGAGTGGCATTTCCTGAGAAGGACCTCGAACAGTCCTAATCTTCAGCTGCTGGACGAGGCTGTGGAAACTCCCTCTCTGTTTTTAATCCTCTCAGGACCTTGCTGAGAAGGTCCTGAGATAACTATAAAGAGCTATACAGCAGGGGTATGAAGAACAGTACATTTGTATTTTGTAAAGTCTTGTTTAAAAAGCTTTGCTACCAGAACTCATCAAATATTTCGATAGAGACTTCATTTTCCAGGTGAGTCCGGGCGAGCAGTAATGTAGAGTCTTTTCCACTTGTTCCCAAATCTTGCAGTTTCTCCAGTGTGTTCTCACGGAATTTTCTCAACACTTATTTAATGGCTTTATGACTCATCTTAATGAGTCACCAGCACAGCAAAACCTTTGTAATATCAAACAAAATCTACAGCAGTTTAAAATTACAGTTTATATTTTTGTGGATTTGGTTTAAAATGAACTGAAGTCAATATGGAAAATCATATTTGTTTTTGCAACATGAAGAATGAGTCTGTGAACAAGTGGTGTTACTGTCACTCCAAAAAGAAACCTGCAGCACCCTCCAGGTTGCGTTTTATTCTGTGTCCTATAGTGTGACTAATATTCAAAAAGCATTGGTTAAATTACCAGACTTTGCTTTCCAGCAAAGTTCAACATTCAACAGTTCAAACAAACTGTGAGAAGTAAACCCTTGTAGCATAGCTGTTGTTCCACCTGCTGTTGGTTAGCCCTCCTGGCAAAGTTGTACTTCACAGATTCATGAAACAGACTTGAGGAATTTTTCAATTCAGTTTTATTTATATAACACCAAATCACAACAAGAGTCACCCCAAAGAGCTTTATATTGTAAGTTAAAGACCCTGCAATGAGACAGAGAAATTTCCAAAACAAATTCTAATTTACATGCAGATGGCTGCAGGAAGCAAATCTGTGAGTTTCTATTGATAAAGTTTCTTATAGTGATTTTATTTTTAGAAAGCATTCCAGTCTCCATTTCATGGCATCACAAAAGCAAACTAATTGTAGATTTAGATCCTCTCTAAACAAACATAAAGCACAAACAACTCAAATCATTCCTTGAAACGATCATGGTAAAGTTTAAACTCCTGGATGGAGCTGAATTTCATCATCCTCTCATTGCTTAGCCAATTCTAGGTGAATCCAAAGTTTTCTTTTTGATTCATAAAAACAACACGTCTCCAACAACTGCTCATCAGTAGCACAACGACATGGAAAAAGAGCAGGAAGAAGTATAATGGTATTTAATCTTTCATTTTTTTACTTTATCATTTGAATTTCTGATGTGGTGTAACAGTTTCTACCTTTGTTTCTAATGTTCATCCACATTTCTCTTCTGTTCTAACAGATAACATAAAGGGATGGCACCAAATATCTTTGTTTTTATTCGACTTACAGCAAATCCCAGAGCTGGGATTGAGCTATCGAAAGCACAGATTGGCAGACTGTCAGCTGGAGATGTTTTGAGGATAAGAATACATGCATTTAGCAATTTAAATGTTGAGTTTGGAACTCCTTCTAACACAGTTTGCTACCAATCAAATAGCAGTCATAATACTAAGGAGTCAAAACATTATCACCACCTGCCTAGCTGCACTCCACAGATGGAGTGATACTCTGCAGACATGGACACAAATCCATGCAGTCACAGACAAAGAGTGACTGGCATGTAGAGCTTCTGCCACTCTGTATCTGAACACAACCTTTACGTCATTTACACCCAAGCAGATTGTGGTATACTTGCCACTTCTTCCCACATGTTGACATTGTTCAGTGATTCTCTAACTCATCTGTGTGGCCATGGTAATTTTGGCCTTGTCAGAGTTTCTTCCACATCCAAGATTTTAGATGGGTAGTAACATCTTTTTACCACACATTAGACCTTTTTACCACAAAATCAACCTGATTAACATGATCAGTATTGATGAATTGGCTCATGACTCTACAATAACAATTCTGATTTGTAACAGGGTATATCTTTTCCCCCCCAGGTTTAATTTGCAGATTTAAAATAGTGAATGAAAAGCACTTGTTTAAAAGACTATTCTGCAGATCTTGAAATAAGGCAGTCAACATTTTGCAAAGTTAGTATGACTAGTTTTTACTAGCACTTTGTTGTTTCAGACACTTAAAGCCCCTTTCCACCAGTACGGATCTGCTCAGCTCAATTTAACTTTTTTAGGGCTTTCCCTGGCATGTGGTATTAACAGGTACCAGGTACTTTTTTTAGTACTTACTCGGCTGGCTTTCCAAGTCCAATCTGAAAAACGTGATGTCAACAGACTCTAATGACAGTGAGTCATTAGAGTGACTCATTCATGAAAATCAAAACTGCCATTTTTGAAACGCAGCAACGAGGGAAATCCACAGAAACCAACACCACAGCCCCGGAGTCTGACAAAAACCTTTACACCGAGCAGCAGGTATACCATCGCCTCAACAACCAAGTGTCATCACAGGACTTTTGACCACATTGCTATACGGACCCCACGCACATTAGAGAGGACCCAATTGTAATGGAAAATAACCAAAATCGAGTCGAGTCGAGTGGGTACTAGTGGAAAGGCTATTACAGTCAGGGCTCTGGGCTGGGAAACAATAAGGCACCATCTGCTTAGCCAATGGTCAAAAATTTATCATGGTGACATCAAATATTACACATGCATTCTTGTGACATACAAAAAACTAATAACTGATTTCCTGCCATACAAATATGTAATTAGTTACACATCTAGCATTAAAAAATAAGCTACATTCATGGTTCTCTTTCTTCGTTTGTTCTAGTTGTTTGAGATTGAAAGTCTGAGTGAAAGCACTGTGTTAAATACAGATTATGTCTCTTAAAACTACACAGTAGAACTTCCTGTACAAACAGAGCACCTCAGCATTGAGAGGGTGAGAGTCCTGTTCAAAAACTCTTCAGATTTCCTCCCGTCCCCGTTTCACCACTTTCTTCATCTTATTGCGTCAGGATGGTTTAGTGGCCTCACGAAGCACCACATCCTTTCCCAAAAACAGAAGCCATAGAAATGACTTTAAACACATCCTGATTTTCCTTCCACAGGTGCATATTATGCATATGTGAGCTGCACAGTTCAATGAAATTCTTCCCTGGTCGTTGCTGGACAGCTGCTGCAAACATTGCTGAAAGGCAGCACTGCACTGGAGGCAGAAATAATCTAACCCGAACCCTTTCTTTAAATTATAGATGATGCAAAAATGTAGAAGCAAAATCTTTCAAGATGAATGGTACATAAATGTTTGTTGTCAATTTTAGGACTTTCCATTGATTTCCATCAAAGCTTCTGAACTGGTGCGTTTGTTGATCACTGCAGTCACACCTGCCCAGATGATTCATACCAAGAATCAGATTTAACTGAATTAAGAAGTGCAGGTGTGAGCCCACTCTAAATTAAATTTGGGAAGCCAAAGTTAACCCTCTGTACATTAGCAGAAATTCTCTTTACTTATTTTTCCACTGGAGAAACAAACATACAAACACAAACTAGTTCATAGCCAGAAAACTGTTGATAAAGAAAAAGTAAAATATACATCCTGCAGTAACCAGGATAATTCGTATGCTATTTTACAGAAAAGGATTTCACAGGATTATTTCTGCCTCAACAGCAACATTTGTTTAACTAAGAAATGAAGCTGTTTCAGGCTGGCCTGTGTCAATGAAATGTTTTAATTCAATCAGTTCTAGAAATTTGTATTTTTTTAAAAACTGTATTTTTTTTTCCAAAGACTTTTCCATTTTATAGTTAAGGAGATCAAATGTTTATATTAAAATGTCATACTAATTTCAAATTTATGCTCAGCCCTCCATAGAGTTCACCTCTTATCACAGCAGCAAACTTCTATGCCTTGCACCAAACTAATGTGGCATATAAATGAGTTTAATTTAATGTTCCATAAAACACAACAAACTTGAGCCCCACAGCATCGATCTAAGGAGTGTAACCAAGGAAGACTTTCAAGACATTTCCATATATTGTGCAGCAGGAGGTCAGAGAGACGAGTTCTTTCAGAGTCCTGAAACAGGCTCCTGCATTTATAACAACTGGCTGTGCAAGTACACCATCCTCTTCTAATCTTGCTACAGATTAAACATTACTTCCTGCACTGACAGGAAGCGGAAGGGGGTAACTCTGAGTCCACATAGGAGTATCATACAAACGATGGTCCGGTAGAACAAGAGAGAATAGAAAGAAAGTTGAAAAATATTTTCAAAATAGTGAAAAATGGAAAGAACGTGTAGAAGGAGATGATGGGTATACAGATAATGTTGTAGAGAGGAGCAAAGGAGGAAAAACTAAGAGAAGAAGAGAAAACTGCAAGGCAAAGAGATGATCTACAGTCAGAGACTGACTTGTTGCTCTAGCTAGAGATGGACAAAATGGCTGACGTGTCTTTAGCCTTATCAAAGAAGATGGACGTCTCATTGGCCCCCTTGAGTTTGACCTGGGGAGGTCCTGGAGAGCCTTGGGCTCCGGTTGGCTGACATTCCTGGCAGCAGCAGCAGCAGCAGTCCATAAAGGCTTGGCCAAGAGCCTGAAATGCAGACGATGCACAGCTTTGGTAAATGTTGACTATACGTCCAAAATCAAACACAATACTCCAGTGGACCAAAATGCAATGAATTAAACCTTTTCAACCCATCCGCCATTTCTGTAGATGGGTAATGGACAGCAGGGGGTGAATTCTCTGCTTGGAAAAAGACTTCAGTTGTATAGAAGTCTTTGGGAAAACACCTTTTAGCTTGGTAGCAACCTACCTTACACAGGCACAGCAGCAGCACCGGCGTCACCGATGACTTGAAGAACAACAGGAAGTGATGTAACAGCACCAACATGGAGGCAGTGTCTTCAGAAATGGTGATGTGCGTGTAGGCCAGTGTGATGTTGCAGACATGCTCAGGCAGAGCACACACGCCATACACAACAGCTAGAGCTAATAGAGTGCAGTTCAGCTGTCGCTCCAAGGCTTGGTGCTGTTGACGCTTCTGGTTGGAGCGTTCGTCGAGGTTACGCTGCTTTTGGGTAGCGCTGGAGTCGCTGTTGACATTCCGGGTGGCCATTTGGCAGAGGATGGTGAAGAGGACAGGGAGGCAGAAGTAGCAGCCAAAACACCACCACATACGACCCTGAAGCAGAGATGTTAAAACAGTAAAAGCTGAAAGAGGAGAACTTTCTGTAGTTTGGGAACGTTCTGGTTTTGTCTGGTACTTTCTGAACCTCAGGAGCAAAAACAAGCCACAACAGATCTTACTGCTTTTCTACCTGAAACGTTCTGGACAGAAAACTGGTTCTGGTTTCATTTACAACCACTGACCCAGCCTGTGTGTTGGCTGAAGCTGCTCCTCTGAGACAAACCTGTGATATCTCTTTCAGAAAAATAAGCTTCTCTCATTAATTCAATAAACCAGTAAACAAACAGAAATGCATCATGTTTTTTACTTTCATTTGAGCTCTGACTGGTGCTCTTTTGACGGTGTCCAGTTGGTGTCCATTTCTTCAGTACTAGTGTATACAACATGTGGACGGCGACCAGGTAAAGGGAGAAGCATCATTATATAAGATCTAGGTCCAGATTTACCTGTTCTATGTCACCTAATCAACACACGGATACGGATGTGTTGGTCAGTTCAGTGCGTGTCTGTTATGGTCTCACCTGGTGATACCTGAGCAGCAGGGAGTGAAGGGAGTCAGGCAGGTAGAGGGACAGAGGAGAGGAGGGCGTGATGGTGCAAGAGTCGACCAGCCGGCCGGTGGATGGAGACACGGCCTGGCTGAGCTGCCATAGGAAGATTTCAGGGCTGGACAGCAGCAGAGCAGAGAGCCACACCAGCAGCATCTTCATCAGCACTGAGCGACAGCGCTCCACCCGCCGAGCCTTTGGCTGGGAGGACGAGGTGGCAGCGTGGAAGCGATCGATACCCAGAGCGCACAAAGTGAAGGAGGTGATGCCCAGAGACACAATCTGCAGGGAAGAAAAGGGCAACAACAGCAGTAAGTCAATGTGGCCTTTCTTATCAGAGAAGGAAACTGTGCCATAAAGTAAAATTTAAACATTTAGTCGATGGAATAAACAGTCTGCAGTAAAACTGCTAAATCCTCTGTTAAGAAAACGCTTTTATTGAGTTCATGTTGCTAAGTCTGAAATCAGTCTATTACCTTATCGGACATGCAAACAAGTAAATATCAGTAGCTCACCTGATGAAAAAGATTCAATATGTCATATGTTCAAGTCCATACAATAAATAGATATGAAGAGAGGTGTGGTTACTATGACATCACCAATAGGTTATGAAGCTGAGCGTTTTGATTGTCTCCATCCTGGTGCTTTACAAACAAGCTAACTGGGTCTAACGTTGAAACAGAGGACAATGCACGCTAAGTGGCTAATGACTTCTCATGGAGCGTACCCAACAGATCATCTCTTCTAAATCTAACACTGATCATAATTAACAGTATGTTTTATTTAGTAACCCTGGAATTGTCTATAGACCCCATTAAGTCACAAGGAAAATGTTTACTGAAGTCAAAGTGCAAGACAGCTGAGGATTGTTTTCCCATAGGCTTCTGTTCAAAATATAGTCTTTTTATTAATGTTATACTGCTAATATATTGCAATACATTAACAGTTCATACATCTGTGTGGAGTTTGCATGTTCTCCCCATGTTTGCGTGGGTTCTCTCCGGGTACTCCGGCTTCCTCCCACAGTCCAAAGACACGCAGCTATTGGGGTTAATTGGTGATTTTAAATTGCCCAATTGCCCATGTGAGTGTCAATGTCTGTCTGTGTGATTTTAAAAATTTGAAGAAGGAAAGTTTGGTGGAAACTCAATGGCTTCTCTGGGCCTCTGTGATGTGGGTAGCATAGCTTTGCACAATGAGTGTACCTACAAGAACAATCAGCACCTCCAAAGCTGCTTGATTCTGTAGACGAGCAGATTGTTCAGATGGACAGAGACACTGCCAGCTCTTCTCAGCGCTCAGGGCTTCCATAAAGCATACAAACACATTTTCCAAGTTGTTTTTGTTTAACTGTAAGCTGTAGCAGGAAGTTGTAGAGCAAATCTAGATCACACTGTTTCAAAGGTTCCCTATGAACACTCTGACCATTTTCTGTGTGATGGACTAAAAAACTGATACTCTTGTAGATGTGTAGTGTAATATATGTAATATGCAGTTGTTTGGGTATTTCAAAGGGCCAGCATATTTCAGTGTGGCTGTCCTGCAGCACCATCCTTAACCAATTAACCAATCATTCACAAAGCTGCCAGTAAACTAATCTAGTAACAGACGTACATTTTGGACAGCCAATCAGTACCAAAATAATAGAAAAGAAAACTTCCTTAACACCATCTACAGCTGTTAGTCTAATTAAGATTAGAAATTTATTTTAAAAAGTAAATAATTCTGCAGTGGTAAAGTAAGTTTAAACCACAAGGCACAAGTACTTGTAAAGGGAACCTTAACTGTTACCCATCTTTGGATCTGCTGGCCTTTTATACATTGGGAGTTCGGATAAAATTTCTACTTCACAGTTGAATTTATACAGCGTCAGTTCACAGCAACAGTCATGTCAAGGCGCGTTATATTGAAAGGTGAAGACCTTGTATTATTCAACAGAGAACGTCAACAATCTGACAATCTGTTGTGAGGAACACTTGGGGTTGGTGAGAAGGAAGAGGTCTCCAGCAGAACCAAGCTCAGTTGATGGCACCCCCAGCAAATAAACAAAGTAATGAACACATTAATATTGCTCATATTAATGTGTTAATGAGTATACATCTGCTGTTGGACAGCACTGACTTCCTCTTTTTTTAACATAAGCCACACCCACCTCCATATAAGGCACCATGCGACAGGTGATGTCACCTAGGATCCTCCTATGGGACAGCTGGTTGAGGACCACCACAGGAAGGCACAGAACCAGAACCAGGAAGTCCCAGAATGCCATGCTGGCCAGCAGGTAGTTCCAGGCTGACCTCATGTAGTAGTTGTTCCAGACAATGCACATGACTGCCATGTTTCCTACTACACCCACTGCCAGCACCAGGCCAGCCAGGAATAGGATGGCGTAGGCTGCATATGAGCTCTCCACCAGGGGGTAAAAGGGGTTGAAGAGTCCTGGAGCATCGTGGTCAGTGCTGGAGCTGTTTGCGTCGAGGTTATCATCTTCATGAACGACGTTTCCTGCCACTGTAATAGTTTTATTGCTGAACTCAGTAACTTGAGGCGCCGTAACCCATTCATTTTCGAAGGAATCACCAAAGGTGGACTGTTGCTCCTCCTCATCCGCACCACGTGCTTGACGGCGGTTACGGTCAAGGTCCAGGTCCAGCATCTCGGGGAGGGGAAGGCTCTTGTCAAGGACATAGGATTCATCCTGGGTTTTGACCGGTTTGCCGATCCAAAGGGGCTTCGGTTCAACAGGGGAGGAAGGTTTATCATTGTTGCTGTGCTGCCCGTCATGTTGCCCAACACTCTTTGCATCGGTAACCAGCAGCGACAGATACAGACACAACCACAAACTGACTGACAGAACCATGATGCAAAACCTAATGTGACAGTTTCCTTTTAAGCTCAAACCAGAATAGTTCAGGACTACCTGTTGCTACGAATTCTGCAAATAATTCAATAAAAATCCAGAAATCTTCCCAGAAATTTCCAATCCACTGAAAAAAAAATTGGTAATTTGATGTTGGCAAAGTTTCCAAAAATTTTCAATTAGATTGTACAAGTCCAGAAACCCATAAAATTGTGTGTATGGGGGGGCGGGGGGGGGGGGATGC
>VUQG01013244.1:10194-32830 GCA_015106755.1 Etia nguti
AAGAAAATGTCCCCCCCCCCCCCCCAAAGAAATCCAAACTTGCAGACGTGCAGCACGGAAGGAACAAACGGCGTTCCACAAATCTTTTCATCAGGATGAAGAAAAGCGAGTCAGACCACTTTAATGTGTCTGTGTTTTTCTCCTGTGTGCTTGTTAATGTATGAAATATGCATTCTTCATTTATCACCATACGCAGACAGCCACTCACACACACACACGCTCACACTCTATGCCTGCTCTGATGGAAGTTAAAGCAGCTGAATGACGTCACTGTTTGTAAATGGAGATCTGTTATTAAAACGTGAAACCTGAACCTTCTGTTATCTGTTTTTCTCACTACAACAAGTCATATTAACATACTGCTTTACAAGTCGGTGCTTTTTCATATGGATTCATGAAGCTAAGAGGGTTTAAACGTTTCTGTGTTTTGAACTAAATATAGGCTCAAAGACTTCAGCGCTGTAGGAAATGTATCAGCATGCAAAACATCAGGTATAAAAGGTCCAAAGCATGACGTGTAGCTGACCTTTAGTAGTTCGAAGGGCGGCTGGAGGGACCAAGATGGTAACTTTGCATCTTTAAGACCTTTAAAGTCTTTTTTTTTTTTTTTTAGAGTTTGGAAGATTTTTAAGAAAAGAAAGCTCCCAGATTTACATCTTCTGCCCCCCATGTCCTAGAATAACAGGATTTAACAGCCTGCTTTTTGCACACAGACACAGGGAGTCTATGGACACATCTGCAGAACACAACAGCTTACAAATGAGGACAATATTGTGTTCATGAAGTTTAAAAGAATTCCTTATATCCTTGAACATTCCCAGAATCACCACAGAATAAAAATACCCTGAACTATCTGTCTGGGGAAGTCTAGCCATCTTGTCTAGGACATCGATATTCCCAGAGGTCCTCACACTCCCACGCACTTCTCAAAATATGAAAATACAATTGCGCTGTACTAAAACGTAAAAGTTATAGCACCTGTTTATTAAGGAGGACTCCACTGAGATACAACACAACGATCTGCAGTCATAAAAATGAATGTGCAGCAGAAAATCCAACATCACAGGGAAATCTTAAACATAATCATAAAGTTTTTTATGATTAAAAGAGCCTGAGATGGTGTCCGTTTCCATGATGACTCTGAAATTACTTAGAAGTGTTTTATTTATCTAAAAGTAATCTGGGTGTGGGGTGTACTTCCTGTAATACTGTTTGTTTCAGTGAAACCTGGATGGACCCTTTACATTCCTCACTGGTTTCCTAGTCCTCAACCATGGCCTCTTCCTCCTGTTGGCTCAGGGCTGATATCGAGTTGTCTACGATTCCTGAGGCTGGTGGCTATCTCATCATCTCTTGCCTCCATCTGTTTTAGTATACATGTCACTGCAATTTTCTTTTGTTTGTTCCTCTTTTTATGTGCAAAAAGAAGCTCTGCTGAAGTTTCTATGTTATAAATTAGACATACAGTCAAGGCTGACATTTTGTAGTAAAACAACTGTTTTTCTAAGATGGACTGACAGATAAAATTGAAAATTATGGAAATCTAATGACTCCGGAGAGACAAACACTCGATTTTTGCAGTTGTATCGACTTTCAAAGATTGTTTCTGTTATCTGCCACGCTAAAAAGTTCAATCCACAAAAATAGGGCAAACACAGCAGAGTTACCAGATTTTTTCTCAGTGTCATGCGTTCCAGCAGAAGTTAAACACAACTGAAGCTCAGATTTCACTTAAATACTAAATTGTTTACTCTTGTTGCTCAAGCCAGTGAGGAGGAAGCTGAAGGTCAATGCCAGCAATGGAAGGAAACAATCTGAGAAGCACAGGAGAAAGATGAGGACAAGCAAGATTAGAAGGAGTCCTTTCAGATGAAATGTGAGCAACTGTGGTAGACTTTGCTTTCAGTGGCAGTGCTAGTCTCTTAGATTTATTCGTGAAAGCGTCTCCTTTCACTTTGTTCTCAGTTAACATGATGTTTAAAGAAAATAACAGGGATGCTCGTGGAAAGGAACAAAGGTGTTTTTCTAATGTCTTCAGCCCAGTAAAATAAAAGCTTTTTATTATTTTTCCAAACCTCTTGTGAGTACCTGGAATTTTTTTTTCCAGTTTTAGTTCATATTTTTTCCATTTTTCTTTTTTTCAACATAATATTTATACTATTTATGCTTTCTTTTTCTTATGTAAGTGAGGGGATAAGTACATCACACTGTAATAACGGAAGCTGAGGTTCTCATACTCATACTTTTGTAATTTCTGTGGAACAGCCACAGAAAATTTTAAGTTACATTTTCTGAACACTGTTTTTGTTTTTCTGATAAAGTGCAGGTGATATGGTTGCTGGGTGACACTGTGCAGATTTGAGCAAAGGTAAAACTTTTGGTTTTGTGAGTTTTACCAGAAGAGTCAGATGTTTGGTTCATGTAGTTTGTAGATTGAGTTTTGGGACATAAAGTTTAGAGATGGTTTCAAGAAAATGTGGAATATGTTTAGAATCACCAGTAAACCCAACATGTGAGAGGATCCAGGGAGAACACAAGCATGGGGCAAACTCCACCACTGACTAAAGGATTAAAATCAGGATCCTTCGTGCTTTGTGGCAACAGCGCTAACCACTACACCATCGTGCAGATAACACACACACATAAACAGATGTGTCTTCGAATCTGGTCCTGTAATGAGGAATGACTATTTATAGCTACCCTGGTGACTGTAGGAATGAGGCAGCACTTTTTTGATACCGAGAGGCTATCAGTTACTAATCCAAATGTCTGAGGCTTGGAGCCTGCCCTGCAGAGCTATCAGTACAAGATGTGGATAGCAACTGAAGTGCTAAAAGTACATCATTTTGCAGAGGAATGTTACAGATTTGTATGTTTTAATGAGAAACTATTTTTATCCAGAAAGCGTGTTTCCATCCCTCTGACGATCAGTGGAGTGGCGATGCAAACGAACACCATCAGCTGTAATTCCTCTGTGAGCCTGCAGAGGAAGAAAATACCCCGTTAAACACTCAGGGCTGGTGGTGGTAGAATGGATCGGCCGGACGCCTTGTTCTGCTGTGATTGGCTGTTCCGTCGTACAACTGATGACGTTCCACTGAAGGCCGCAACAGTGTTGATGTTCACTGTAACACCGTAGCTTCAGGCGGTGTTACAGTGATATTCACTGTAACCAATCAAATAATCAGGTGTGTGTTAATGTAACAAAGCACAGTTCTGGTCACGTGGGCGCTCAGGCTGTCATTCAGAAACCGTCTGTTAGCAAAGGGAGCAGTCACAGCTGGTTAGAGACCCTGACCCAGGCTGTTTAATCTCTGAGACAATCTCAACAAAGGTTTTAAGTGTTTTATTACTTTTTACTGTTGAATCCACTACATGGATTTTTTTTAAAATTTCCCAGTGTAGTTAAACTATTCATTTAAGTAACCTTTTAAAGGCAAAAAAATAAGTGCTTACACCGGAGGCGCCTCAAGATGGCTGCTGAGAGGCGGAGAAACTTCTGGAAGGAGTTTGAATGTACAGGTGAGCTCACGGTGTCAGACTTTGTGTCCACTGAAGCTGTAAGCCTAGAGGAATCACGGTTTTTGAGTGTCTTCTTTAGTCTTTCTAATGCACAAAACATGTATAAAGAAGCCTGTTTTGTTAGTGTACCGAGCATGCGCAGGCTGAAACAGTGGAGCTGTTTGTGTTTGACATCAGTTAATGAAGTCTGCTGAGGAGACCGGAAACAACAAACGGGGGTTTGTGTCAAGATTTAAGAACTGTCGCACACAAAAAAAACAGTCACAATCACACCACCTCTCCATAAACAAGATTCAAAAATAATCTTTAAACACCTCTGCATAAATTTAGAGTACTGTCCGAAGGCCTGTAGTCTCACTTCTTCATGCTTTTCTTCCATTTATCAAAGACTTTCTTGTAATTTTTTGAGTGGTCTTGGGCAATAGTTCCCCGGGCTTCCTGAAGGAATTTCTTTGGATGTTTCTTTGAATCTTGGCTGCTTTTTCATTCATTTTCAGTCCAGTCCTTGTGTCGGACCATTTCAGAAAAATGTTTTTGTTTGTAAAAGCATTTAACACTGAGCTGTGAATCACTAAATCATAAAAAAGACACTTAAAGGAATGAACCAGTGTTGAGCCTATACATAACAGAACACAGCAAAGAACACATTTTAAATGTTGTCTTTTAACACATCATTTGTTCCCATTAATTTAGCAGAACTAAAAATGCCAGTTGAAGCGTTAGAAATGGTTTCGGTGTAAGTGTGGCTGTGAAGAAGTTCTTAAGTAAGGGAAACAGAGAGAAAAAGCTGAGGTATGCCAAATTACACAAGAGCTGGGTCTGATGGACTGATGAATCTACATTTTAAATTTTTGGTTCTAATCAAAGTTGGTATATATGGAGGAGGTCACGAGTTTCCTGAAATACATTTTAAAAACTTTAAATTTGACCTTTGGGTATTAATTTGAGCTTTGAACTGTGGGTATTAAATGTAAATTTATTCCACAGGTTTACTTCACTACACCCCTCAGCTGCTTCAGTGAAGTTGCCCTGCTCCTCTTCTTACCCCCCACCCAGAGACTCTGAGGAACAACCCTGCTGTTAGGGGACAGGTGGTGGAGAAGCTCCACCTGAGCAAAGCGGCTGACTGGCCGTGCTTCATGAACTTCCGAGGGAGTGCGTGTTTACGATCAACACTAAAAACTCAAGAAGTTTGCCAACTTTGTCCTAAAACTAAGTTTTAAAAATATTTACTCTCCTGGAAATTAAAACTGCCGCCTCCATCTTCACTCCATTCCCTTCAGGATTCTTGAATGCTGTTTCTCTCTCAGGTCTCGCTTTTTACATGATCAACGTCGTAGTTATGACGACACGCCATGTCACAGCGGACATGCCCCGTTCAGCGTCCCTCCAGCTGATGCAACCTAGCCGAGAGTGAAACGTAAGGTTCCGGAGCCTCAGAGCGCCTGCGTCGAAGGGTGAAGGCGGAGACGTAAGCAACACCGGAAACATGAACGTTTACAAAATAAAGGCACCCTTCGACCGAGTGACCTACTTTCCCAATCTGCGTCAGATTTCAGCTGCTAAATGATCTGTCATCGATCACTGGTGATATTTTATCAGGCATATGTACTGTATAGGATGTAAAACTATGATAAACACCCATCAAACTATTAAAAATCAAAATACCTGTAGTTACATACATAGGTTTATTTCGAAACCAAATTATCAAGAGCACACGCATTTATTCAGGCAGATGAACAACATTAAAAACGATTGGGTTTTTTTTTGTTGCTATTATTAATAAACTTAACATGGATTAGACAGAAAAGCAAAACAACAGATGTCATGTAACCGAGTCATTAGTTAGTTAAAGCCAATTAGCAGTCTTTATCCCCGGTTAATCTTTTAAAACTGTGCCCAAACAATCAAACTGATTAGTTACCTGCTCCTGATTACTGCTCATAGACTAACCACTTGTTTACATCACCTTTAACCTGATCTGATCTGCTGTTTCTTTGTAAAGATCAACTGTATTATGCTTAACTAAAACGCAATGAAACACTAAAACTAGATTTTTGGAAAAGATCTAAAGGAAAGTACTGTTAGACACAAAACTCACTATAATAAAACGAGAATAAACAGGAAATGTTTCAAGTTTTAGTCTTTGCCAGTGTTAAAAATAGACTGGACTAACATGACACGAAGTGCTGTGTTTGTGTTGTAAACCTATTCTGGACGTTTTAAAGTTTGCCCCAAATACTTGCTTCCTACTGTTAGAATAAAATATAATAATAACTAAAACTCAAATTAATCAAAACCAAACTGGAAACTCTACACCTGATCAGAATGAAATAACAAATAATGGAAAAAATGAAAAATATAAAAATATCTTTGCCTGTTTATGCAAATTCTGCACAATATCCTACAGTCGAAAAGTAAAGGGCTCAGAAGGTTAAAGACATTTAACTATAGATTAAAATCCACCTTGATGTTAAGAAATTTAGAGAAACTGTAGGCGGAAGCGGGGGCTTTTACTTTGAAGTCTCGGGCGGAAGCAGCCCGTGTTTATCGTGAGTAACCTGACGCCTTTGAGGGGTTTTGGATTTTACTGTGTCGTCGAGTCAGATTAAACTACAATACAAAGCCAAATCGTTTCGCTCAGCACTTAGATTGAAGATGGAGAAGAAGGAGGGGGTCGTTGCGGTCAAACGGTAAGACTTATCGATTAACGGTTACTCGGGTGAAGGGTTCGGTATGTTTATCTGCATTTTTTGGCTTTTAACTTTGAGTCTCCGGGAGCCATTAAAGCAGCAGCGGGCGGTGAAAACGACGGCGGCTGAGCTCGCAGGGCTACAGGCTGTGCGGCTAGCTCTCTGTTGGCCTGTTTATATTCAAGGAACATTATTTTTTACATTATTATTTAAATACAAAATTCTTCTCTTCTTCCCCCTCCACAGCTCCGTGCTGCGTTTTCCCTGCATTCAATACAGCCTTTTAATTTGAAATCCTATTTGAACTGCGCATGCTGAACAGGCTTATTTCCTTTTAAAAAATAGACATAATTATTATTACAGCATGTTTACAAGCCTGTAAATGAGATAAATATGCATGAGCTGGGATATCCGCTGTACATCTGTATTACTCAGTCTGGTCTTGTGGTGTTGTTGCAGAGCACAGCCGCCGCCTTTGTTCACGCCATGTTGCTCTGCTTCATGGATGTCCCGCATCCCAGTTATGGATTTTTTCTTTAATTGCAGCCAGACATAACAGACAGAGATGGCTGAGGAGAGATAACATTAACGTGTTCACGGGTTTCTCGGGACTTTGCGTCTCATTGTAGTAGATTGTTTAAAAAAAAAATAAAAAAAAAAATAAAAAAGAAAAGAAAAAGAGGAAGCTTTGGTGGAAAGTAGAAGAGGGTCTGAGGATATTTAGTGACAGCTCAAAGAAAGGAACAGTGTGTTCTCTGAAGGCTTTAGAGCAGAGCCCGAGCACACCTTTGGTTCACATTGTTTTATATGGCATATTTGTATTTATCAGAGAGTATGGCTGCCATACAGGGCATATTTTCACATATATGGTTAAAAGAGAAACACTTTAATCTTTAATGTGAATTTGTGTTCTGGAATAAGTGGCAGATGATTTATGGAGGATTTCTAGTCATTTCTCTTTTTTGTGTTTGCTTTTAATGCTTTGGGGTTTGTTTTTCAAACCCTGCTGACAGTTTGATGTTTTGGCTTTAGGGTTTAATATTAACACTAAAACTGGAAGTATAGCCTTTCCTGTCTGACAGAGGGAGGGGGGGTAACATTTGGGACAGAGTGGACAGCCTCAGCAGGAGCTGTGACCTCTGCCCAGGAGGAAACCTGAAGCCCACCAGAACAGTGTGCTCAACAAAGGGGGTCATGTGTTAGTGCATTTATTCATATTTGTAGATGACTCACAGGGATGAACTCTCAGTCACGTTATTGATTAGTCTGTTAAAATAAGTAGTTTGATAAAGCCCATAAAGTTGCTGGTGTCAGCTTTTATGTGTCTCATAAAAATGTGAATTGGAAAACAAGGAATATGAAGAAATGGCCTTGGGCTTTAACCTCCGTCGTGGAGGGTTATGTGTTTGGTCCAGTTTGTGTATTTGTTCAGAAAATTGAAGATAGATTGTTGGGAAATTTGGACACACACACTGGACTTGTTTCCAGAAATTTCTGGATCCAGGTCCAAGAAGTTTTTGGAAGCACTCTCTACTAATGAGCGATGGGGCAAATGTGGACGTTTCACACGATAAAAATTGTTTTGATGTTCTAAAGATAATCTCACCAATTAATCTGGACACTCCGCGCACTCAGATTGTGGAGGGAATTTTGTTGGCCTTGGAGCAGGTATGTGGTCTTGGATTGCTCCTGGTACTTAATGTGTCCTAGTTCTGTTTATGAGTTTTGTGGTCACTTGAAAAGAAGTGCTTCTGATTGGGGACTAACTGATTTAAAAAGACTTGACCTAGGGACATAATGTTGAAATTACACTTATTTCTTGAGAAATAAGTTTGTTTTGGCTCATTAAATGTGAACCTTCCCTGCAGTACGCTAAAAGGATCGCCAAGTTATTCTGAAGCTCTTTTATTGGCCTGTTAGCTGAGTTTGACACTTCTACTTTAAAGACTGACCGAAAGTTGGTTTCAGGCCAAAACAGCCTGTGAGAGTAGGAAAAAGAACAGTTGTTCAAATGTGAACACACTAGGCCAAAGGTTTGGTGTGTGTGTGTGTGTGTCTGCCATGACAGTCTCCAGGCTGCCAAAACCAACCCTTCCCTGTTTCAGCAGTCTTGGACATTGTGTACTGAGCCAAACAAGGCCGAGCTCACTTTGTTGTTTATAGTTTAGTACGCATGTCAGCAAGGATATGAGATGTCTGGTGTATGTGTGTGTACCACGTTTGCATATCTTTGTAGGGACCAAAAATTGGAATGTTACTATACTTGCGGGGACCAACAATAATTTATGGGGACCAAATGCAAGTCCCCACAAGTTTGAAGGCATTTTTGAGACTCAGAATGTGGTTTTAGTGTCAGGGTTACTGTTAGGTTATGGTTAGGGTTAGGCATTCAGTTTTAATGGTTAGGGTAAGTGGCTAGGGAAAGCATTATGTCAATTAGATGTCCCCACTAAGATATAAAAACACAAATGTGTCTGTGTGTGGAGGGGGCTGGCAGGATATGTGTGATTATTTATGAAGGGGGTCCTGGAGTCTTTGTCCTGGACTTCCTCATGTTTTCCTTCACTCTCTCCCATCCTCATCGCTGCATTTGTTCCTTTTGCTTTAAAGTCTCGTGACCTGCTGTTGAGTGTGTGTGCGTGCGTGCGTGTGTGTGCGTGCGTGCGTGTGTGTGCGCACTCCCTCCCCCGTCTGCACATACCACGAGAGGACATTGTGTTCTAAGCGGTCCAACTGGTTATTGCTTACCTCATGTTTCATAGACGCACCATCTGTGTAGATTATAGATTACTGTTAGTGTGTGTGTGCATGTGTGTATTTTAGAGGAAGGTGAAGTCATGTGTGACGGCTCAGTAACCGCAGTTTGTACTCCAGAACACACACAGAAGACAGTGTTTGGTGCAGAGCTCTATTCAGGGCTTTGTACACCTCCTCCCAACACACACACACACACACACGTATTGAGCAATAAGTCGACAAAGAGCAGCACTGCTCTCTAACCAAGGACACGGAGCTCGCTGAGGCTCCTCCCGCTGGCAGGCTGCTCGGTGCTGTGGCTGTTTGTTGACAGCCTGTGATAAACAGCTGTAACAGGACTGCAGTACTGTACCTGTCTGACTCGTCTAGGTGTAATTACATCGGCTCCTTTTAATGTGTCAAAATCCATCAACATAGTGTTAGTACTTTGTAAAATATCACCTAACAAGTGAAAGGTCCCTGGTTTGATTCCAGAAGCTCGATGAAGACTTAATTGTTCTGTTATAAAACGATTAAGAATGACAGACAAACTTTTATTGTGTTTTTGACTTTAAGGACATATTTTAAAACATTTAACATTAGTGTTAGGCTGGTGGAGGGGTGATGGAGTAATCAGCCACGAGGGTCATTTGTGTCCACCTCTTGTGTTTTACAGGTTTGGCTTTAGACTCTTAAAAGTTCCTGGTTCGGTTTAGAAAACATTGCAGTCTGGGTTCATAAACACCTCTCAGCAGTAGCCATGCATGTTTAACACTGACAGGTTTGGCGTGACGGATGTGTTTTGCTTTTCCCATATCCTCGTGCATCACCCACCGCCATCGAAGGACATTCTTTGTGTGAATGTGACACATTATCAAAACAGCATTATTTTAGGGAAATGGCCTTGAAATTGAGCCTAATCATGTCAGTGCCGTTTTCCACGGGATTTCCTCTTATTTGCACTATTGTTTAATTTGTGCTCACAGAATAAATATCTTGTGAGACGATGTAGGACTAGAAAGCCGTTTTCACTCACAAACTTTGGAGAGTTTCAGGATAATTAGGTCGGGATGTTTTCTGTAGTTGGCTTGGTTTATATTGCATGAAGCACACAGCAGGAAGCCGTCTGCTTCAGATATGTTAAAACCGCTGGAAGTGCTCCAGAGGGAGTTGTCTGGATCGAGCTTCCAGGATGCTCTTTCACTACCGGTAAATGCACCGGTAGAGCTATTACTCGAACTGCTCCCACAAGCCTGACATCAGAGTTTTTTATGAGGGAGCTGGCAGGTTAAAACCATTTTGATGCGACTACGTCAGACACGCACCTCTGTCAGGTGTTGTCTAGAAGAGTTCAGGGGTGCTGTGCATGTGTGGAAATGTCTTTCCAACTCCGTCTCACGGCAAAACATGAAACGCTGTCATGTGCGTGGACACAAATTTGGCAGTTTTCCAGTACAGGGAGGAGGAATTTGACATTTAAGGAGGAAGCTTTGAGGGAACTAGGAATGCCATCATACCTGAAATTGAGTAGTTGATACCAGAGCCAGTAGATTTACACAATACGCAATACCAAAACAAAATTATCTAATGCACTTAAACATAAACATGTAGGTGTTCCCCATCACTTCCTGAAAAGCTGCATGTTCAGTACCTACACCGCCTACAGCACCTGAGGTCATGAAAAAAATAACTACTGGGGCATTTTTTATAGTGTTGGTATCAAAAGGTATCCTGAGTTTTGGTTCTGGCAACTACCTGGAGGAAACCAAGAGAATTGAACTTCTGTTTTCCAAATCTTAACCAAGTCATTCTGGGTGATCTAAATGGAGGGTGTGTAAAAGTAAAGCTAAAGAAAATGTAAAAATATTCAGTCACGTGTGCAGCTCGAGTGGTGGTGTTCATCCAAAAAATGTGGACTTTCCACCCTTTACACCTGAAAAAGTTTCCACCTGTGCTTTTGGACACGAGTCAATAAATCTGATGAAAATTTGTGTTTGTGTAAACAGCAAAGGAGTGGAAATCTGTATCCGAGAACACGGCTCGATAGATTAAATATTGGTAGTATTTCACAAACTGCTGTTATCTGTGTTATAGAGGTGAAAAATAAAAACGTATTTAGCTGAAGTTGTTTCCCTAATGTTGGCTTCGGGGGAGGGAAATCAAAGTTGGGGGGGTGGCTTAAACCCTAAAGCAAGTCAGCTGAGGGGAAGCACTGAAGATGTTGGAGACTCTTGAAGCTGTAGTAAATTAAATGAAGTGTTTATCTTGTTTGTGTAAGATAAAAAAAAAACCTGAGAGGAAATGATAATTATCTCCTGTCCACAAGATAAAATCACTTTAGGGTGCTTAGGTGCTCTGTGAGCAACAGCAGTGATGCTAACGCAAGTATCAAGCTAATAGTGGCGACAACAACAGTTGTCGGTAGTTCTGTATGTGGTGGTAGGACTGCAAGCAGCAGCAGTGTTATCAGCAACACAAAAAGGAGCTAAAACTTGAGTTTTAATCAAAACACTTGACCGTAACAGCACAACAGAAGGACACTTTGTGTCCTCACCCGTGTGCAGCTCTGTGTTTTGGTTTGTGATGAAACTGTGACACGGTTTCATGTGTCCACATGCTTACCAAGGTCATTTCTGACAAATATTTTAAGATATTAAAGAAAACCAGGGCTGAAGAAGCTCTCACACACACCCCACATTAATCTCATGACCCCTTCAAGGGGCTGTGACCCCCCTGCTGGGAAGGGCTGCCTTTCAAAGGCAAAAAGAGGAATGCATTCCTTGCAAACCCCCTGAAGGGGTTTGTCCGCCCCTGGCATCACTGAGCTGCGCTTTGGGAATTCACGTCTTGCTATTTTGTGCTGCGAGTTTGAGTGCGAGTCCTTTAATTGTCAGCTTCCAGCGCAGATGTTTGAAGTGGTTTTGTCAGCTTGTTTTTCTTGCACAGACGCCGCACAAAGAGACAAAACGAGCTGCGCCATTATCTCTACCGAAAAGCTGCTGAGTGTGTTTGAGGGTGACGTAGGCTGGTGTGAAACGTTGACCATATCTGTGGCTGTCCAGCTGCACTTCACCTCCTCAAACATGGAAATGCGTTTGACTTGGGATGGCGTGCCAGAAGCTGCATGAAATATATCTGCAGTGTTGTGACCCTCGCAGTGTTTATGTCCCAAAAAGATGTTGAGTGACGTTAAGCTGACATGTTAAACCGAGAGGTTTTGTTTTGGGTTTTTTTGTCTTTCTGCAAGCAGCATACCAGAGTTTCCTGTCTTCAGTACATTCAGTTCCTTACACACCCAAAAAAAAGTTCATGACCCTGAGCTGTGGAAAATTGCAAGTTTTTTTTTTTTTTGTTTCTTTTTAGGTCACCTTGTAGACAAAACTATTGATTAAAAATGATAAGTAAAAGAAGAGGAAAGTGTTGCAGACACCTCTGCAGGAAGAGAGCTGCAGCAAAGGTGTTGCTGAATCGGAGGAAAACGTCTTATTTATTTAAATTTTGGGTGTGCTTTTGAGCAAAATTGAGCTGAACCCCAGAGGTAAACAAACCAAATCCCTGTGCGGTGTACACTCAGTATTTCAGGCTGTGCTTTGGTTCACGCTGTGAACGTGACTCTGTTTCACTTCTTTGCACGAAGATTCGGCAAAAGAAAACAGGGCTGTTCTTTCAGAGGGGGATGGGGGGGCAGACTCTGCAAGTGTGTGTGTGTGTACGTGCCTGTTTGTTTGCCATCTTTTGAATAAAAGCCATCATGTGGATGCGGATGTTGTAATAAATTTGTACTCTTGTTCTAATGCCCAGTAATAAAGAGATTTGCAGTATTATGTGTTGATGCAACAGCAGCAAAAACAAGGGTGTTCTTTAATATGATCTCAGATATTCACACTGGTTCCAGGTGGATTAGCTCCTGATACAAACAGTGTGGGTGTGCCTGAGTGTCCCGCTGGAACATTATGTGCTACAGTCTCAATAAAGGACAGACATGTTTGTGTTCACTTTCAAACCAAAGCAGGGAGGAGGTATTCTGATCAGGCAGTGAATGTAAAAGATGTCCTTTCACCCACAGACCCACTTTATTTAATTTCTTTTGACTTGGAGTTGTTGTTATTGTTCTCATTATTATTATTATTATTTTGTATTGATCACCTTCATTAGACTTTGTTTCACTCCATACTCCTCCCATAGAGTTTAGCAGCAGTGTCAGGTGAGGTCTGATCTGTTGTCTGAGCAGGTTTTGTTTGTTTTGTTTTGTTTTTTCTGCTGAAAACAGAAAAAAATAAACATAAAGACTGAAACAATACTGGCAAAAGTCATAATTTTAGACATCAGCATTGGCCCAGAATTTCACAATCGAAGCCTGCTTATTTTAGAGGATGCGGAGGCCCCTGTAAGGAATAATAACCCACAATGTGAAGGGTTGTGCAACATTTCTGTCAGCGTGATCAAACATTGTATTGCTGTAATGAGTGTGATGATGCTGACCGAGTGTGTGTGTGTGGGGTACTATGTGCTGTGTAAAGGCATCTGTCAGCTGCAGAAGTTATTTTTGAAGCCGTGCTCAGCTGGTGTCCTGTGTTGTGTTCTTTTTGTTCTGCGGTTTGATCATTTATTGGCCTGAGTCGGCACGCTGAAAGAGGTCACTTTGTTGTAGGTAATTATTAACGCCTGTAGCATTTTATTACGGAGGACCCAAGCTGCCAAAATAAGTAAATAAATAAAGAAACAACTTTGTTTTTAATTTATCTGTCAAAAATGCACAAGAAAATAATAATAATGAAGAAATGTTGGCATATGTGTTTAAATGATTGGGCCGTGTATTAAATGCCATGTCATTGTTTGTTAATTTATGATTAAGTATTTATTTGCTGGTGCTTTTCAAAGCACGCAGTCCCACTGTGTGTTCTTGTCTGCTAAATTCTTTATTATTATGTTTTCTTCTTCCTCGACGTCCGTGTGAACCCACACAGACAAAGACACCTTTCAGATGCTGGCTCGGTCTTTGCTTTTTCTAAACGTGCATTTTACTGTTTTTCAATAATTTAATAATTTGTTGCACAAAAAACCCACCCCCAAATCTCTTCCCATTAAAGTGAACTGGAGAGCCAGAGAGGACTAATCAACCCACCGAGCTTGAAAAGTAGAAAAATCCTGCTTTTCCTATTGGAAGACTAATATACTGTGTGTAATGATCAAAATAAAAGCCTTTAGTTACTTACTGTCTTAAATCTTCACAGTGAATCTCCTAGTTGATTTTAGAACATTAACAAATATTTCAAAATAAAAGCCCTTAGCTAGTTATAGGGGAGTTTTTCAAAATAACTCTTTATAGTATAAACTTTGCTGCGGACTCCCTTCAGCTTTTTCAGGCAACCTGTTTACCTGCAACTTCTTAAACACGTGCAACAGATCGACAAGTCCAGCAGTAGCAACCATCACACAGCAGTTGCTCCAGAAATTGCATTTCCTGGTTAATTTCTAATTTTCCTTTTATATTGTTGTTTATTCTGAACTAAATGTATCAATAAGTGAACATTTAGTAATCCATAATTTTCTTAACAACTTATCCAATTCAAGATCACGAGGGGCTGTCACTATGAATATTCAATGAATACGTTTAGTCGTTAATTTTTCTTCGTTTGGGTCCTCCACAGTTGATGCTTGCGGTGAAAAAGTGTGTTCGGTGACACCGTTTGGCCTTAACATGATTGCATATCCACCCACAGCTGGAAAACACAGTCAATGGAAGAGAAGTGGAACCAGGCTTTTGTCCTGTCAGCACATGTTTTTTAATCTCGGCCTGAGCGGTACAGAGCGAGCTGAGGGATGGATGAAGACAGAGCAAAGAAAAGACGAGCGGGGGGAGGGAGCCCTGAAGATCTAGACGTTTTCCTGGCTGCTAAGATAGAAAACATTTTGTTCCCTCCAGTTTTTGGGTGCTTCTCCCTATTTTTGCTCACTTCTGTTCTCACTATGGAGTGTTTATAGAGCTGAAACTTGTGGGCACAATCACCAAGTAAAGACGTGAAGGCGTTTATGTCTCGTTGCCTTTAAAGTGGGATTAACCCTGTAATTAAACGCCTTCACTTTACAGAATCGGTACATGCATCTGTGATTAATGCATTATATATTTGATGGTTGGGTTGTTTTGCATTAAAAGCATCTGGTCCCGAACTCCTCCTCAAGTTTGTTTCGAAATCCAGAAGACTGGAAGTTGCAGTTTATCAGTTTATTAGGGCACCGAGTGTTGCTCATAAAATTCCCAGACTGACTCACAGGTCACTGCTGGAGGCTTTAAAACCGCACAGCTGCAGCACTGAGGGGCTTTTAGGGCTTTATTGGGGCTGTTCAGAGTTTTCTAGAAGCATGCCTCTTTCAAAAATAATCTTGAACTGGCTCAGGGCAGGTTTTTGAATATATATTTTAAATTAAAAATGAACATTAACAGCCAAGAGAATTTAAAAAACAAACAAAACAAAAAAACCCTTTCTGCAACTGAGAGTTTAGAGCTTTGGAGCTCAGAGATTCCTCGTACAATTTCTGAGCTCATCATTTGAAACTTTAGCCATGTTTATTACGAGCGTCCACCATTGACCATAAAGAAAAGCAGACTAGATCCACTTTGATGTTGCTTGAGAGGAAACTGGGGGAACCTTTTTTTTGTATGGCACTCATACTCTGACCTTCTTCCTTGTAGTTCTGTGTTAACAATAAAAAGTGTTGTCAGCAGAGGAAAGGAGAAACACATGGTGGGGCTGAAGTGGGGAAGGAAATTTGGTTACAAGTGAGTTGTTGATTTTGGGCTCCACACAGAGGTCTTATTTTTTTTTCTTTCAGTCCCACTTCAGCTCCTCCGTTCCTCCCCCACTGCTCCACATTCCTTCTCTGCTCTAATCATCTTTTCCCTCCCCTCTCCTCGTCCACTCTTCTTTATTTATTTCTGTCACATAACGATTATCCTCCCTTCCTCCTTCACAGCTTCTTCTTTCCACATTAGTTTTCCGCTGATTTAAAAAAAAAAACATTTTCACCTCCTGATCATCTTCCTCTTCTTCCTCCTGCAGGACCAGCTCAGAGCAGAGAAAACTGCGCTCTCGGGATGCGGCCAGATGTAGGCGGAGTCAGGAGACCGAGGTGTTTTATGAGCTCGCCCACACTCTGCCGCTCCCACGCCGAGTTTCCACCCACCTGGACAAAGCCGCCATCATGAGAGTGACCCTCAGCTTCCTGCGAATGCACCACCTGCTTCGATCGGGTAAGAAGCACAGAGTCATGTCTGAGTCAGGGCCTGAAGATCCTTCCTGGATCAATAATTATTGCCTGATTTAAAAATTGTTAAACGTTTTGTGTTAAATTTAGGCTGTTGTTACTAAGACGCTATACTTAACCAAAGTGCCAACCAATGTGCCGCTGTGTACAACAGTGACAAAGCATAAAATTCTTGCAAAGGTGTCCTCACACACTCTGCAGCCTCAAGCCCTGAAAACAGCTTGAGATGCAGTGCACTTAAATATCACCTGGTCAGATTCGCGGTCCCCAGAGGATAAATCCTCATTTCACCATCAGCAGGTCCCCATTTTTGGTTTGACAGTATAAACTACAAAACAGTTAAGCTCCATCTGTACTGCATTTTTATTGCTAATAAGCAAACATTGCTGAAGTAGTGCGGTCGAATTTGTAAATATTTAACCTGCTTAACAGCAGGATGTTAGCATACTGAGCACAGCTGCAGACTCGGTTTGGTTCTTTTGGTTTTGTTTTTCTGCACATGCTTTAATTTCATGACCTGCATGCTTCTTTTTTCTGTTTTCTAATGGCAAAAAACATACAGACTGGTTTAACTCAGCTAAATAATGCGACTTCTTAGTTCCACGGGAAGAGTTAAAAATGAGGAAAGAAGTGAAGGTTATGCTTTTATGACTACAGTTAAATAATGAGGCTTGGTTGTGGCTCAGGTGGTTGTTGTTGTCGGTGAGTCAGGTTTGGATAAAATGTTCCAAGGAGTCATTTAAAAACAGCACAGTGTGAGTTGTTCTAATCTCTCGTTTTTTTTCTTTATCTCGTCTTCACGAATGACAGAGTTTGAATGGTAAACTCGGTCACGCATGAGCGCTGCGTGAATGTGAATACAGCTCTGGCATGTTGCGTGTTCAGTGTTACTACTTAACGAGATGAATCGGGTCATTGCCTCAGGTGTGAGAGTAGAGTCATGAACTCCTTCTGACTGGTTTATTGACTGAGGTCAAAGGTGAGAGGTGAGACATTCTTAGCTGGATCAGATTTTTAAGGGGGTTCAAATATGACACGTACGTCAGGGTTTGAAGGTGTGTTCCCAGATTTACTCGAGGAAAAACTGGTTTTGTTTCATTTATAAATCCATCAGGAAGAAAAAAATAAATAAAAATGGTCACGAAACAGGAAAAGTTGATGAACATTTCCAAAGAGGTCTGCATATCAAGGTACTTTAATTTGCACTGTTGGTTTGAATGCCCACACCAGCAGAGACACGGAGCCATGGGAAGGAAATGCAGGCAGAAAGTCGGTTAACTGATAAGAGGCTTGCAGCTACAGCAGAGTACGTTTCTTTGAGCCAAATCTTAGTGAGATGAAGCTCACATCGCAGCAGAGGAAATGCCAAAGCAGGATTTGAAAATGGGGCTATGCTGACAGCTGTAATTACACATAAGTTGGCTCCAAGAGTGACACAAATCACCATAAACATGGAAGGGTTTACAGGAAGAGATTACAACATAGTGTGCTTGGTGAAAATCCAGGAGGTGACTTTCAGGCAGTTAAAGACGTGTGGTGAAGTCAAGAAAGAGGTTTAATCTTGAAGACTTTGGGTTCTGCCTCTGGTAATAATAATCACCTGGTTGTTTTCTTCTACGACAGATAAGAATCCGAAAGAAGAGCCTAAAGAGGAGGAGGAGGAGGAGGTGAAGGCAGAGGAGGAGGAGAAGGATGACGATCCGATGGATGCTTTCTATCCTCAGGCGCTGGCTGGCTTCATCATGGTGATGACCGAGGAGGGAGATATGATCTACCTGACAGAGAATGTCAACAAACACATTGGCATCACACAGGTACACACACACACACAGTCTTGATGCTTGTAAATGATAATCTTGTGCTTTGTGGGTGGCACAGAACTCTTAAGGCATTTGTTTTTGTGCCATGCAGGTGTGTCCAGGACATTTAATCCTGACATCTGTTGATTGATTTTTGTGTAACAAGCCAAGTACTGATTGTAGGTAGAAGCGAGGACAGATAACGTGGCTGTTTGTGTTAATGAAATCAAAGTTTTCGCTGCCAAAGCTTCACCACACGGACTCGGCCTTGGATAAATGGAGAAAGTGAGGACTGTGAAACCTCCTCTGTAACCATGGCGATATCCCTCTGTCCAAAGGCTGAGCTCAGATTATGTTCAGCCATGACTCATGAGATTTCTTCCTGTTAAAGGGAGTTTTTCCTTCCCACTGTCGCTACATTCTTGCTCATAGTCTGATTGTTGGGGTTTTCTCATGTATTATTGTAGGGTCTTTGCCTTGCAATATAAAGCACCTTGAGGAGACTGTTGTTGGGATTTGGCGCTGTATAAATAAAGTTGAAATGAAAAATTGATGCTGTAAAATAACTGTGGCTTTTAAAGCTTGTTGGCAAACCGGTGTTCCTGCCTCCCCTGTCAGTTCTTCGGATCGTGTTGTCAGGCAGAGGAACTCTAACTGCCCATTTGTAGCCTCTGTGCTGTGTATCCCTGGCCTCCTTCAGACACTTTTATACAATCCGTGCTGCATCTGGTTCAGTTCCAGCACTATTGTGAAGGAGCCAAGCTTCTCTCAGGAGAGGTTTTTGGTTTCCAAGTCCCCTTTCAGCTCACTTGGCATCGTGTTAGCATTTGCCAAACTTCTCCTGACAGATGTCATAGTGGGGGCGGGGGACTCGTGATGTCCTCGGTCCAGCTGAAGCCATTAGAGGGCTGGCTTTGGCAATGTAGTTTCCACTTTTTCTTTCTTTCTTTTTTAAAATTTGAATGGTGGGTCACACTGCTGGTTAATTGTGCTTTGCTTCACATAAGAAAACGATTCATTTCCTTGTTATCTTTAGAGTCATGCTCACATAATTGAGATCATCCGTCAACTGCTCCAACACACCGGGCTCTTTATGGCAGAAGGATTTTATTTCAGGGAAAGTGAATACGTAGAGTATGGATGCATGAATGTAGTGACTGGAAACTTTTTATGTAGTTTGAATATTGCTGTAATAACCTATAGTTAGCACACAAACAGTTTGGTTTGTTTATATCAGTGATGTCAAGGTCACTTTAGTTAATGGACCAATACAAGCCAGTACAATGGACCAATAAAACAATTATGTGATAACCCACCTTTCTTTTAACATGGAACAGTCATGTTTATTGAGAAACAGCTTGAAATATCGTAAGTGAAATTTCAACAGACTGTCTTTATTACATTCAGGATCAGTGTGGCCGTACAAAAGCACAAAACCTTTAAGAGCTTAAAGCCTGTAGTATATATCCAGATAAATATCTTTTAACTTTGATTAAATGTCTTTTTAACATTTTGATGCCTGTGCTGTTGACGCAATAAAAGTGCAACATATGTAAAATTATTCACTCCCCGCTTTAAATTTCACACTTTGCAAAGTCATTTATTTACTCAGTTTGTTCTAATCAGTGAGACTTCTTTTTCGAGAGGCCGGAGAGCTCTTGTAAACACATCGAGTAACAGGAGACTGCATAGCTTCTCAGAGGCTAAAAACATTCCCTCCACACCCTCTGTGAGCGCAGTCTGCATTGGTTTAGGATTAGTTTGCCTTTTTTTTTTCTTCCCCCCCCCCTCCTTGACAAAATTCAGATAATGTTTCTCTGAAAAAATGTGACGTAAAATTAGAGAAATAATGTGCAATTTTGCTCGATCTTGCACTTGTACAGATCCTTGCAGAAATTACACACGAATGCTTGGAATCACTTCCAAAACAACAAAGTTAATCCAGGCCCCACCTCTGGTGAAAATTCATGCAAATCCATCCGTGTCTCTGCGAGTAATCCTGCTGACAAACAGGACAAAACAAGCACTCACTCCACAATCACTTTATTATTTTACTATTTATGATTCCAACAATTTATTAAAAATTTATGAATATTTCTAGCTTTCCAGAAATGTGCCTCCTGTGTGGAGATGCTTATATCAGCAGAAACAGTTGTGCGTGGTGTTAAAAGTCAGATGCTAAAGACTCTTTGCTGGTTTAAAGGTTGGTGCCTTCACGTCGTTTGTTACTGCCGTCTGATTGGGCGCTGGAGAAACGTAATTGTGACGTTCAAATTTCCATACTTTAGTCTCAACTCTTTTCCTTTCATTTCAACCGTGCCACCTTCAGTTTCCCACTCAGCTGCCACTCCTTGTGACGGTCTTGTGATCCGTCAGCTTCGGCGTTCCAGTTATTTTCCAAGTCTGTTCTGGTTTTCCATGCACTGTGTAGCATTATGAAAACCTCAACATCAGAAAATGGATGTTTGTCGGTCTCCAAACATCCCTTTTCGGTGGTGTTGGTCATTTTAAACATTTGACACATCACCCCAATCCCCATAAATAAATATATAAACTTACTGTGTTTAGAAACTGGACCAAACTGAAGACATTTCCTGTGTATTGCATTTAATGTAGTTTATTTTTGTAGGTGCGCAGAAGCATATTTACTAAAGTGTAGTTTTTATTTTGGTTAATTATAGCGTCTTGGTTTACTTTCAGTGAACTGTAATAATGTTGTTTCAGGGTGTGTAATTAAACCCCAGAGGTACTCGTTGGACATGAGAACGCCATCATTATTGCTTATATTGTAGATGTGTTGTTTATCATTCCTGACCTACATCAGTTTTTAGTACACTCAGCCCTTACAAGCTTTTCTTAGATAAGAGTTGTTTTCTTTTTTGTTTCCTGTGAGCTGCCAGGATAGTGTGTCTATGAAAGCTGAGGAGGAGGAAGAATCTGTTCTTAGATCTATTCTTAGCTCTGTTTGAGAAGGTTATGGCGAGTATTCACAAAGGTCCAGAGTGAAGCATGCTGTAACAGCGGTGGCGATTTAACCCGACCGCGTCAACTGTAATTAAAGTCGCTGCTAAACACAGAAAAGAAGAAACCTGGATTCACCAGAGAAAATAAAGTACAGACAAACTTTTAACCAACACGTCAAAATACATGTTTGTGCTTTAAAAAACAAAAATTAGGGATAGCAGTTGATACTTGTGTTTGTTGGTGTGTGACTCAGCAGTTTTGTTGGCTTCTTGTCGTCCACAGCTGGAGCTGCTGGGTCAGAGCATCTATGACTTTGTTCATCCCTGTGATCAAGAGGAGCTCAGAGACCTGCTGACTCCACGTCCAGGTAAACGCATGCAGAGCCGGGGATCAGGAGCTCCTCTGACACCTTTATTTTGTAGTTTGGTCATGTGACAAGAAGACAAGCAGCTTCTTAATTTGATCTCCAGAATTTAATTTCATGCCAGATTGACTAATGGCTTAATTTAGTGCATGCTGTCATATTAGTTCTGTTTGTTTGTGGTCACAAAGACTCAGCGAAGCCAGTCTGTGTATGCTTTCTCAGCTCAGCTGTTTTTTGAATTTTTAAAATGTTTTTGGTACTTAACAAATATTTTTTGTAAGCTGACAAACTGCTGTGAGCTACCCACGTTAACGGTGCCGTGTTGCTTTCAGGTCTGAGTAAGAAATCACGGACAGAACAGACGAGCGAGAGGAACTTCTTTGTGCGAATGAAGAGCACACTGACCACCAGGGGGCGCACCGTCAACATCAAGTCTGCCACCTGGAAGGTTTGTATTACACGCAGCTGTACATTAGCAGTGATGGGAATAACGGCGTTACAAGTAACGGCGTTTCTTTTTTCAGTAACGAGTAATCTAACTAATTACTATTTCTATCGTTACAACGCCGTTACTAACAAGAAAATGCGGTGCGGTCGCGTTACTATTTTTCAACAAGCAGACGGTTGAAGCTGTGTTCAGCTTACCTTATATCAGTTGCACGGAAGTAGCTGTCTATGTAAGTAATCTGGGCGCTACAGCTTTAAACAGCTGCGCGCGCTCCCGCGGACGGCAATTACTTTCTGGCAGACGATCACTTTTTGGCACAACACCTGGAGCTAAGGGGGCAAAACAATCGCATGAGTGCTGCTGTTTGACTGAGGAAGAATAAAGTAGTCGTGGTAAGCCAATCACATGACCACTTTAAGATGACAAAGCAACAAGGTGATATATACCAGTTTTTAAATTGTGCTGATAGGCCACGTGAAACCAGAGTCATGAGAAACAATATATACGTGTGTTTTTTCCTGAATAGTTTCGTCACGTTTACTGTCTAAGGACAGCGCTAGCAAGCACTCTCTGCTTATGACCAAAAAATAAAAAAACAAAACAAAAAAACAGCCCGTTCTTGTTGGCGGCGAGAGAGAGAGAGCAGAAAAAGAGAGAGAGCGAGTTTTGAGATGTGAGAGATTTGTGACGATTAGCGTGTTTGGAGTGTGTAGTTAGTGTGTAGTGTTGTGGATAGTTTTGTGTTGTGTGTCAGAACAATGAGGCGACTGCTGTCTCCAGGCAGAAAACAGGAGGAGTGATACACCTGCTGCTGTCAGACCTGCAGGTATCAGGCTGTGATGTT
>VUQG01013260.1:3331-33600 GCA_015106755.1 Etia nguti
TTCTCCATAAAACTATAGATGCATGGTCGACAAGATTTTTTTTTATTTGTAGGAAAAATGTCAACGTTCAGTTGGGGAAACAAACACAAACTAACACAAACATATCCAAAAGCTTAATTTTTCCATTTGTACATAAGGACAAAAATGCATTGTAACCCAGATTTATAGTGTTTTTAATATATTATATTTGCAGCAATGGAAATGTTGTCCAATATGGCACAAGTCTTTGTAACTTATCATCAGTACAGTCCTTCCTGTAAATGCATATAAATGCTTTTTTTTTTTTTTTAAAGCATGTTTTGGGAATTTTTTTAAAAAGCAGCTTCAAAATTGCAATAATTTACATTGACTTTAAGAAGAATTTGTGTTTTGCCCATAACCTCATGTCAATGAAAGGTCCTACTGAGTAGTCAATTTACATAACTCTCTTCTCTTTTCCAAAGCAATCATACCAATGATAGTTTTTCGGGTGCTCTCTAACTCGAAAAGGGGATACGTGCAGTTTAGATGTGTATTGAGTCTATAACAACCACTTTTTGGAAGCAAAACAAAGTCTACTGCAGGCACTCAGGCATATCAAATTTATTCTGAGCACAGCAGCGAAAAGGGATAGTCTATCAGCAACAGAATACTAATATCCAATATTCTGTGGAAAATGAAATAAATAAAAAGTATTTTAAAGCAATAGAAAAAGTTTATGTAAAGCAAATGAGAATCCAGTAGTTCATCTGCTCCACAGGTCCACTACAGCAGTCTAATATATCTGCATATTTTCAATAAAGATAACAGGGTAATAAATGTTGTGTTCTCTGAAGTAAGCGCATCACAAGTAGAGATGTCATCCAAAATGTATCTGTGATGTGCTTGATGAAGCCTGCTCATTCCTCTGTAATGACACCCCAGCTTCTCTCATGTGTTATGCATCACATCTTGTTACCATCTTTTTCTGAGCATGGCTGTCATCATGCGTCTTCTTAGGCTTCGGCGGAAGCGTCGCATCAGCTAAGGGATATATGGTAAAGGGAAGGGAGGAGAGTGGCATTATTAGATGCCTCTTCAACTCCTCAAACTCCAGAAGGTGTTATTCTCATCTATATTTGCTGAGGCCACCTTTCCCCTGTGCCAGACTAACTCATTACAAAGAAGAAACTAGACAGTGGAATCAGTTAAGTAGGTGTGAGTGCACTTTTTGCGAGTCCATTCTCACAATATATTACTGATGATATAGTTTACTTCTTACTTTTACTTCTCTCTGGCGTACCTATTGTTCTACCCACTAATGAGTATGAAAACATTTTAGCCTCTACTTGAACTATTCGTGTTTGCAGAATACACATCAGGTATTTACAGTATTTTAGTTCTGTGAAAACACACATTTCAAGACATAAATATCTGGGTGCATTGCAAATGCTTGCACAACATTTTTCAAGATTATTACAACAAAGAATACTTGCAAGATGCTATGTCCACTGTTCCATGCTTCACTTAAATCACAGTGTCTTATAAGCCAGTTCAATGCAGGAGTATTATTTTTGTATCACATAAGAAAATAAAACAATAACTAATTACTCACGACTCTACATAGTACATGAAAGAAAAACTAAACATTGGGTATTAGGCATTCCATAACAGGGGATTCAAAAACACATGTTTTTATTTAATTATTTTTCTCCAAAGGGTCTTTGTATGTATACCATTAAGAAAAGAAGAGAAAAGAATGCAACAGATCACACATCAGTGACAAAGTTCCTTTTGCACACCTTCTTCATAAATCACCAAGACTGAATCTATATGGAAGGACTATCACAAATTAATGACTTTGCATCTCTTCATAACCTTCCTCTGACAGCTATACTATTGGGTTACATGAAAAGTCACACTAGTGCAGTCCCCACTGTCTCATTTGCATAGAATTAATGATGCATGCATATGCAAATGAGCATTTTAAACAATGCTGATTACTGCCTATGTATTCATAGGCCAACAGTCACACGTGTCTGACATGCCACTTCGGCGTGTAATTTGCACCACAGTAAAGGGCAACTGGTACCATCTCTCACAAAGGCTCATCATTGCTGCAGGTAGCAGTGATAACTGCTTTACACTGTGCTGCACTGATGATGTATATTTACTAGTCTGAATCTGTCTTCAAAGATGCGATCATATTACTCGCAGTGTCAACAGAGCAGAAAAAAAAATAGTTTCTCCATTCAATTCTTAGGCTAAATAAAGAGCAGAAATATCTGACACATTTCACGGGATGTGTCCTCAAAGAATAACAATAATATGTCCGCTGTGTATAGACCACTGCTTAAAGAGAGCAGGAAGTAGCCTCATGCACTAATGCACATGGACATGCACTTTTCTCCTTTAAGACAAGCTGAGTCAGGGTGGGATCCTGCTTGAGACCCCAGATGTTCTGGACCTTCTGAGCCTATGGATACATCATAGCTTGCTTTCATCCAGCTCCTGGCCTGCTGAGGCCCACAGAGGCCCATGAAAGCCATTCAGACCAGCCTTCTTATTTGGCTAAGGGCTCTTCAGTTCTAGGCCAACAGCACTGAGAGCCTCTGCATGTAACTCCCTCCCTCTTGTCTTCCCTTTCTCTTTTCTCACCCCCTCGGGTCAGCCCTGTGCGTGGACTGTTACATTTCTAATATCTGTATGTCGTGCTGTGACTTACCACTGCCCTATAGCAAGAGCATAAACTCAAGAGTAGAGACTATCTTTTAAAAGGAACAGAATTATGGCTACACGTTACAATACAAAGGCAGCAATCCTTCTGTTTTGAAATTCTAAAGTATATGGGAATGTATTAAAACGAGTGTTTGTTCTAGAAAATGAAGGGGACTTGTTGGCAGGTTTATTATGGGGAAGAATTCACACTTTTGCAGTCTTATTTTCCCTTTACACTCACAGTCATAACTCCTGCTTTTACAAGGTTCTCTTTCAACATGTATTACATTTTATTGTGTCAATATTTATAACCTGGTTGTAACCTACATTCGAATTATATCAGTGCTATGTCACAATATGCATTTATAGACTTAAGCTTAATGGCGTATTTCTTTAAAGGGTTCGTCTGAAGTCATTAGTCTTTTTATAATGCATGGGCTCACAAGATTTGTGTGCAATGCATTTATTGTAGGTTTTATGCCTACAAAAGGGGGTATCAAAATCAATACACTAATATATTTCTTCTTCTATTCTTTATTTCTTTTCTGTAGCCTGGCACAAAATGGTAATGAATGCTCAGGGGATGTTTACCCCATTTAGATTTCATAGAACTTGGTGTCTGCATTGATTAATGTGCGCCTAACCTATGTTTTCATTATGAGAGGAGGAGGTGGTGAGAGTGTGTGTGTGTGTGTGTGTAGACTCTGTTTTGAGGCTGGTTGGGGGTTATATTTTGGGGTGATATGATTGAAACCTCCCATGCCTCTGTGTGGAGGTAATGAACCTGAAGACAACCAGCGACTAGCCTGAAATTTCATGCATTGAGAGAGCGTCAGGGCATACATAAAACTGGCTTGGTCATTTGTTATCATTAATCTTTACATTTATGGCCGCAAATATGTTATTAGGAGGCGTGTCCTGGGTATTTCACTTTGATTGGGCTTTGCTCTATGACATATTGATCAGGTGAGATGGAGAGGGGACAGGCAGGAGGCCAAAGTGACCGAGACCTTGACTTTGGACATCTTGTAAAGACATGGCCATGAATGCCTGGCTCATTTTCAGCATCTCTGGTAATTTCCCTTTGTAGGGGAATCAAGGGCACATAAAGCCCATCACATTTAGTCCCACCACTAGCTGGCTGGGTGAGAAAGTGACAGCATACAGAGAAACCAAGATGGGTTCTGGCAATGACCAGCAGTCTCCTTTGGATTACATTCGAGGAAATCCTATCCATCTTCATTCAAGCATTTCGGTACTCAGTGAAATGGTACGGTAGGGTGGACCAGATTCATACTGGTTCTAGTGTTTGTGTGTGACTGTGTGTGTGTATGCATAAGCCAAATTCAAACCCTCTGCTAACCCCAGACTTTACTAGCTATTCCAAACTGTCCTGTTTTTGGAAAGCTCTTAACATGCATGCTTACACCTTAATAGCCCTAATAGGCTGACATGATTCCTGCATTAATCAGCCAAGCATATATTTGTAGGTGAATTGTGACTTGCCTGGGGCCTGTGTCAATATAAGCAGCGTTTACATGAACCAGCATACATCGTGCTGCAATCCAGAAATGACAAGACCCAGATTTCAATCAATTATGTCTGAAGCTCTAACAGCACTTGCTATCTGCTAGTTCAAGCAGCAAATCCCCTATTAAAGCCAACACCAACGTATCACGTGCAAAAAGAAAAATGCGGGGGTTAGTTTATTAATGTGCCACGTCTAGCTCAGCTATTTATGCAGTGGTAGTGCTTGCACCATATCCATCTTTGTAACTCAGAAAACAATATGCCATTAGTCATACGAATATTCAGGGATAGAAAATTTCCAATTCATGAAAAAGGTTCCATATGTACATGCACTTATACATTTGGGGGCAATGTTGTGGAACTCGCTGATCAGTGTCTGATGAAGGTAACATTTTTCTCTGTCTGCACTTAGACTAATGTGAGCAGGAAAGCCATTTGGCACCCTATAGCAGGTGACATTTGTGTAGACTTAAAGATGGAAAAAGACAATTGCAATAAAATGTGAGTGAATCAGCATTATTCTGCATGCTGATTCCATCCTTCTGGGCTGCATGCAGAATGTGGTTGGTAATTGTGGGTTGCACAAATACTTTGTCACTGGCACAAGTTCAGTTTCATATCCTCAAACGTGAATTTGGAACTTTATTCCTGCAGTCATCAAAAGGATTCATGATTGCTTATCCATGTTGAGATGTTTATACCCAAATCTAAGGCTTTTCACACAAGTGTAGGAGCTCAAAGGAGAAATTGAACAAAAAGACAGACTGTGTAGGGGTGATGCAGAGTTCACCGCTGAGAAGCACACAGCATCTTTTAAAAAAAAATTAAGCCATGATTATGTAATCTTGTATACAACTACAACCACACATTCCACCATTATTAAATTTCTATTAAAAGTGTCGATAAATATCTGAAGATCTGAAAAACATTGAATTTATGGAAATTACAGTAATATTCTTTGTAAACTGTGGCCTCCGCTAATGGATTTTATGCACCTTTACAGCAGACAGCCCATGGCACCCAGAGAATAGAGATTAGGTGAAAATACATATTAGGTTGTTATGCATCTCAACTTCCAACCTTCCTCTCTCCTTAGCCCAGTGCCCAGCTCCTGGTTGTAAATTAGAAGGACAAGTTGTGTGCAACGATCGCTGTTTATTGCTCTGTTTAAATTCACCCTCCATTCAGAACGACATATTATAGGGTGTACCTTTAAAAAAAAAAGAAAGGAAAAAAGAGAAAGAAGGCATTTAATATAAATGATCTTGTGTCGATTGTGATGGATCTACTATGTAGAGACACCTTGCCTTCAAGGGCATCAAGGGATTAGCTATCATTTTCTTCCTCTTACGCATGGAGGAAAGAATGACAGAGGGTTCAATGTCATCACAGTGTCTACAACAACACAGCCCCTCTTGAACACACACGACCTGATATGCAGCAACAGATTGGTTTTTACGGTCTGCGTGCATTTCTCTAGCTAGTTTTCATGCAGCAAAGCATGTGCAGAGAGCACACGCTATCTAAAAATCATCTCGGTGTAAAAAATGGCCCCCATATTTTGTTGTGCAACAGCAAACATCAGGCTCCTTACTTGGTTGAGTGGGTGACCTTCTGTCACATATTTTGCTGAAGCTACCACTAAGTTTTAGTCTCAGTAGTGTTTTTACCTCCTCTCACCTCTGCTGATATTTCAATAAAGAGAGCCAAAGTGACCCAGCTTTATAAACCTGTGCTCAGCATAATAAGCCTATGTTACGATTAATGAGATACCCAGGGCATTATTTGTTATCTTACATATCTTATTGATTGCATTGTCTTTCATCTTTGCAGGGGCCCCCCTTCGCTCTCTCTCCCTGACTCTCTCCACCGACTCTCTTTCCACCCTCTGGCTGTCTGTTTTGCTCTCTCTCAGTCTCGCTCACTCGATCTCTCCCCTGAGTCCACTGTTCTCAGTTATATAGGAGATGTTGAAGGTTGAATAGTCATGGCATGCAGAGTGCAAGCTACGCTTCCATTACCTGCAGCATGTGTGCGCTAATAAGTCATCTTAAGTCAATGACCTGTATATATCAAGCTTCTTAGACCAACAATCCAGGATCACTGCCCATGCAGGTTCCTTTAACTATCTTATTTATAACAGACTTCAAAGGTTCTACTGATGCTCGATAAGGCCTCCCACTTTGAGATGTCTGATAAAACTGGCTGCAGGTAAAACGAATCATTCCCTCATGCGCACAAATGAATACATTTGCAGAAATATTTACGTGCACATGTTCTGTAGCTCCTCTCTCAAAAGTGTTGCTAGACTTCAGCTCCAGTTCCAGGATTAAAGAGTGATGTCTGTGGGAAGCTGGACAGGCACAATTTGTTTGATCACATTCAACGCTGTGGCTCCCGGCAAACACCAAATGCTCATTTATTGAAGGAAACCGCCAGTCTGTAATGGAAGCATGGAGGATTGGAAGTGGCACAGCATAAACAGGAACTGTCAAACAATTAAACAGTGTAAACAGCACAGATGAGCCACTGATGAATCTGGCTGTCGGAAACCATTAACTACCCTAGGTCAAGTTGCCTGAAAGGTGGTTCTATCTGTCCATCCCTCCATGTGTGGCAGTTTCTCACAGTTACTTTGCTAAATAGGTATTGTATAGATGCATTACTTTAACTTTCATGTGTTTTAGGGCTTGCTTACTAAAATTTTAAAATGCTTTCTGTTTGTACAGATGCTGCATTCCAAAGAATAAGTGATCTTCATGGTTGGTAGAGCCTGGGAATTTGAGAATATGCCATGTAAGCACTATTACTAAGGCTATTAACCTTGACACCATTATGCAAAGTGGAGATGAATGACATCAAATAGGAAAAAAAGAGACTTCTCATAATAGAAAAAATACAGGGAAAGCTTTTAGCAAGCAGGAGTTCTTGGAGGGAAACAGAGAAACAGGAAGACAGAGAAAAGCAATGTGGGTAGCAATGAATATTAATGCAGAGTTGCACAGTTTCATTGTGAGGGTCTGAATCACTGTTGTATGTTTATGATAAATGGGTGCTCTCTTTCTCTGTGTCAGGGTCTCTTGACCGACAAATAGCAGGCTAATGACAATAGCTACAGCATATGGTAATGGAGCTTCACAATGCTGTCCTATCAATGACACCTGGAACCTCCTGGGCTACTATTCATGTGAACTATACAATCATCTTGATATTTAGTGTCTACTGTGTATTGTTTACGATGACTGAGGATCTGATTAGCATTATGTTTGAGGCTCGTTTCATCACTCAATGTGTCGCACTAGCTGTGAGCGTGTTCTCAAACATCTCGGTAAAGAAAAAAGGCTATTTTTGTTTCTGTGCAACATTTTTTTTGTTAACATTTTATGAATTTGCTATTTATTTAGTAGTTTGTCAACGCTGACAGTTGCGGAGGCAGTGCATATAGCCAAGGGTAATTTCAAATAACAGTACCCAAGACAAGAAAGTATCTAAAAGAAACTGGTAAAAGGGCAGTTTTATCTGTAGTTTTGCCACATTTGAACTAACACTAAACTTGTAAATAAATTTTTAATATCCAGAATCAGCCGTAGACTGGCAGGCTGGGAGTTCCACAAAGTTTTGCCTTTAATTGCGAGTTTGTGCAGTCTGTGGAAAGAAAGACTAACTCTATAATTTCCTTCTGACATATTTTGGGTTTTTATCAGGATGAAAAAAATACACATATACAATTAAAACTTTAGTCCTTAGTGATATAGCACATGAAGTTTGGAGTAGTGTCAGTGCACAGTGTTATGAGACGATGGGAAGAGTGCAAATGCAAATGCACCTTGGTAATATAACTGCAGGGCCTTGGAATTTTAGCTGGCCAAATAAAGCCATGTCAACATAAATTTGTAAACTGATTTCTGTGTAATATTATATTTCACTAATAAAAGTTAAACCATGTTGAGAAGAAAACTTAAATTTAGTCTTCAGACAGCAGGATGTTATGATCAAATGCCTTTTTAAAAAGGAAGGAGAAAATCTATGCTTCCAAGCAAATAACAAGTAGTAGCTTTAGCTGAATACTTCAGGCTGAAGCAAAATAAATTAGGATACAATGCAGATTATTATAATCCAAATATGTAATTATTGGTAAAAATATTTTTTTTCTAAAACTTTTAAAAACTGTGAGAATAGAAATTTGCACATAATTAATTAAAAATCACAATATTTTTGGAGCTTTAGACAAGTTTATCAATGTTTCAAGAAGTATGAATTTGTTTCTCTTTACAAATGTTGCATTTGATGCAATTTCTTGACTGACAACTTTAATATAAAAAGACCCATATACATTTATTGTAATATCAGTATGTATTTGAACAGTGAACTGATTCTAATTTTCAGGTTGTTAAATATCACAGTTTAGCCAAAGCCGATTGTGTCTCAGAGATGCATACAAGGTTGTTTTTTTTTAGCCTGTTACAGACGCCTGGCAGCAAAAGTGGGACACTCTCCCATTCATTCATCCATTCACTTATCCTTAACAGGGTCACATGGGGCATGGAGCCTATCCCAGCTACCATAGGGCAAGAGTTGGGGTACACCCTGGACAGGTCACCAGTCTGACACAGGGAAACAGGGGTCACTCTCCCAGTTCATCATATTTAACCCAAACCATAATTTTCCTTTAACCAAATAGTGAGTAGTTTCTGCGACTAAATCCAACCCAGTAGAGAAAGCGAAATTTTACAGTGCGTCAGAAAGAAAATAACATATTGATTCCAGGTTTTTTCCAAAGTCTGATTTTTGCAAACTTTTGCAACATCTCTTTCAGTATAAACAGTCCTTTTCTGAGCATCTGTACTGATATGTCATTAATATGGTGGTAAAGACCGACACGTACACTTATGTCTTTAACCCAGCTGTGGCACAATGCTTCAGGTTACAAAAATTGATATCCGTGTCACCAAAGTGACACTAAAACAGCAGCTCGTGGATGTCACTGGATGTGAAGTCCGTTTCATCGCACACCATTAAGGTATTATTTAATCAGTTACAACTATATAATAAGATTCCAGATAATGTTTCATTACACAGTACTTATCTATTTACAAAACTGAAACTCATAAACAGACAGATTATGTTCTACAAACCCATTTCTAACCAAGTAGCAATGTTTATTATACAGAGTTACTTTTGAATTCTGACTTTATTTTGTTATGTCTGTGACTATGTGGTTGTGGTTAGATTATTATTGTGCATGTCGGTTTTGTTTAATGTGAGAACACACCAGCCCTAGTGAGTTAAGACCGTAGTGTCTATACAGTATACTTTACAGTCCCTGGGATTAACTTTCAAAGCTTTGTTTTAATACTAATTCAAACATCCAAGACAGACACACATGCCTGCAATACCTCATAAGTCTCATCTATACCCCCTCTCTCAGTAGGCAGTGACCAGAATCCTGAATCCCCTCTTAGCTATGTGAAGTGTTGAATAGCTTTGCTCTCCCCTGTGCTAATCCAGGGCCATCCATCCCCACAGCACTGGCCTGTGACAGATACAAAGTACGGGGAGTGCTGCTAATCACAGAGCCCCCGTAGCCAGGGGGTCAGTGGGGAGGTCCTCTGCCTAAGCAGGGCATCATGGGAGGCCAAGGAAGGAGATAGCTAGGCAGCCCTCAGCGCCAAGCCCTGCGTGCCGGATTAATGCACCTCAGAGGGACAAGACGTTTTTGATGGGCCGCAGGATCACAGGATCACAAAGGAATGGGAAAGCTGCAGATGTAGGGAAACACTCTGTTAAGGTTCACTCACCAGCAGATTTTAAATAGATAAAGATGGCAAGAGAGAAAACAGAGCCAGACACTTGGTGTAAAACATAAGGAAAAAACCAGTATGTTTACGTGTTGAAGTTGTAAGTGTAAATTTAGCTCGAGGGCAATATGTAGAGGAGCTGGGAAGAATTCAGATTGTACATTAGCAGGGAGAAACACGTTTCTCTCCCTTCCCTAAAGGATGAAGCAGTGCACTTATATGATGATGATGGAGAACTAATTAAATAATTAATGTTGATAACCATCATCTGCAGCTCTGATCGATTCTTATCTTTGCCTCTGTTGAGCATTGCTGCATTTTTAATGTTCTTGTCATTTTGATTAAGATCATGTTTTTGCCTTTGTCCTCACTTACAATATGAGTCAGAGTACCTGGAACGATTTTTTTTCCATCACAGAGCATCCTGCTACTAATTACTACTAGCTGCCATATAGGCTGTTGCTTATAGAACATGATGAGATATAATAACGAATATATGAGAACAAAGTATCAAACTTAAAATGCCTCAGGCAGTGTGTGTTGAAAAATCGGAAAGTGCACAAAAGCAACATTTTTACTTTTATCTTTCCAAAAGTGATAAAAGTGAATGACATAAAGGGGCTTCAATCCAGGTTAAGTGAGGAAATGTGAAGTGAAGCTAAAAAGTATAACTAACATATAGTGAACAGCCTAAAACTTCCCCATTCAATTGTTTACATTAAGTAAATCATTATTACATTAAGATATTTTTTTGGAATATGTAAATGTAGGCTATTTGAATCTATTTAAATATCCACCATATGTAACAAATACCAGGATACTGGAAAAAGCCAGGTTCAAAATTCAGTAAGAGAAGTACAAATTCACAGTCTAGAGGAGGTAAGTGTTACTGACTGTATAAGACTTCATAAGAAAGACTTGGCTTCTAGTATCTCACTTTGGAAGAAACAGAATACAGTATAACAGAATACAGTGGTCCCGACATGATACAATAATCCCCCAAATAATCAACAAAAATAGTGATCCTAGAATTTAGTGAGGTGTAAACTATCCATAACTGCTGCAGTCATGCTACAGCAGTGCAATTTCAGGGTTAACATGTATTTACTTTGCAATGCAATATTACTTATATTTATAAGTCATTCAAACTGATGATTGTTCTGAAGCTAGGCTTTAATTCCATTTTGTTTTCATTATTAAATTTAGATTTCGAATGAGAACTTTGAGGTTAAGCATGGAGCTTAAGCTAATTCCTATTTCAAATCATGAAACCATATTTTGAGCTGGCACACATACACAAACACACGCTGGCGCACTAACACACCTGCACAGGCAACACAGCAGCAGCAGTTTCCTCTGGTAGATAGACACCAAATGACTGGAACCCTGAGGGCTCAGGCAGCCCTGATGAGGAAGGATTAGGAGTGGTGGGTTGTCAGCAGGATGCATTTGCGAGTGTGTCTGTGTTGTGTCCAGGGGTGTGTAAGTGTGTAAGAGACAGGGAAAAAATCTTGCTGTTTTGGTATTGCATGCCTGCTGAATCCGGTAGATAGAGGCTTTTAAAGCCTTAAGATGTCCTTGCACTCAAAATCCCGAAATCTGCCCTGTAAGTGATGAGGTTTTAGAAAGGGATGCGCAGGTAAATTAGGTCCAGATCACAAATAATTTGGTCAATGTTAGAGAACTAATGAAACTCGCGTCACGATCTTGGCAGAAGGTGCAAACTGTTATTTCCATTCATTGCCTCAGCTACACTCATAATATTACAACTTCTGCTTTTGTGTCGCGTCCATATTCACGTGTCAATTTCTCCACAACCAACCGAGTTAAATGATAGAATGTCATCTATGCTAAATGCTATTCTCTGCCGCAACTGTAACCCTGTTTCATATTCATAAACCCTCCATATGACATTTTCCCACTCTTGTGTGATATCCTGTGTCCACACAGCACTCCCGTTTAGAGTGCCTTCCCATCCAAGCTATAATTCAAAGCCTAAAATTATGTCTGAGTTAAATGTTCTGTTCCTAATGCACTGAAATAATGCTAAATTACAGATGGCTGGTTTTATTTGTGTGAATAAATTTGTGAGCTTAATGGTTTGTAAAACATGTTTTCTATGCATAGTTTACAAACACGGAAGGACGCTAGAATCTGTGTAAATTGTGAAATACAATTACCATTCATTTAGGCAAAATACAATAATTAAGTACAACTTCAAACAACAACAACAACAACAATATAACCCAGGAAATAAAAACTATTTTGCCATTGTGAGTTGGGGAAATAATTTCAAAAACAGGGTTTGCATGCTCATTAAAAAAAAACTGAAGCCTTTTCTTTCTGTTTTTTTGTATTTTTTTTGAGTCAAAACAAACTTGTGGCTCACAGCAATGACCTGTCGTGCACACGCTATATAACCCACAAACAGTGAGATCCAATTCATGCTATAAATAAATACATATTCTCCATTTAGGATAATGATAGCAAATGTGGGCCATATCAGATCATTCTGTCTGAAATTATATCTACTCCTAACAGATGGTAAAGCACTGCCCACAATTAGGCAGCACATGGCCAAGATCTGTCCATTTCTGGAAAGTAAAACTGACATATTTTCCTGTTATCTGCCAGTATCTGACATTAATCTGGCAGAAAAAAAGCATTTGGCACAGCGTCAAGTAGCCACAGTAGTGCGTACTTTCCATCTGTATCCTTAGACGGAGCAGTATCTGAAAACCATATCTTTTTGCTTATACGGATTCAGAAGAACATTCAGAATTGATGTTGATGTGAATGTGAGGTGAATCTGTTGTCATAATATTGTTCCGTGCTCCTGTGAAGAACAGCTGTTCACTGACAGATAATACCTGTTCAACTTGCCACGCAGAGAAGTTCCGCAATCTTCGTTTGCACCATGCACATTCATCAGCCTCACACAAGAATTGTCAATTATTTGCATGAAGAATGGGCCGAGAATTATCTATCAATTTATCAGCATTACAATTTCTGACATGCTAAATGTGCGATGTTGCGAACAGCATAGGCTCCGAACGTAGGGGGACGGATGGTGGGCAGATTTTATCAAGATTGAGCTCTGCAATAATCAAACACCATTGGACACAACACCTGCAACATCGCGGAGATCTCAATTGTTCCCCCACGTGAGAAAGATGGCTACCAATCTAATCAACAGAGCAGGGGTTGCGTGGTGTTGGCGAGGGTGTGAGGCTAAGCCCCCTGCCCTTTGCAGTTGTTGTTGACACACTGCACACAATACTCATCTCATTCTGCACAACAGAGGAAAAAGGGGGGAGTTTTGGGCAACTGCAAAGAGTCTTTTATTTTTAGTTAATGATTGAACAAACAATCCTAGCCTTGGAGCTGTGCCCTCTGGTGGGTGTGGCTACCCCTGAGGTCATATTTGCTCAGCAACTTGGGGGGAGGAGACACAAGAGCCGTTAGGGAGCAGGATAGTGGTTGGATACGACAACAGACATGTAGATAGAATAGGACTGCGTGTGTGGGAAGGGGGCTGGGGTGGGTATCGGGGTGTGTTTTGGGAGTGGGAGATGAAGTAGTGGTGAGTGCTGATGGTTAGGCATGGGGGCCTTTTCTGCCACATATAGCACTATGAGGAACAGATGGGGCCTGATAAATCCTGAAAGGAAGGCATTACCTGCCCAAGTCACCAAGCAGCCACAATTATCACAGGGCTCTGGGTTCATTGTCAATTAGAGTGGCAGTTAAAGCCAGGCAGCAGCTGTGGCAGATGGCTGGGATCCAGAGAGGCTGGGGGAGCCGGGACAGCGGCCAGCCCCCTGGCTCCCTCCATCTCTCCTCCTACTTTTCTCTCCATCTCTTTGCACATTTCTCTAAAGGTCTGCTTTAGATCAGGGTCCACTTTCTTATTGTGTATGTGTGTTACAGCAAATAAATCAGAGTAAGAAGGAAGTGTGTTGTGAGGACCACAGACACCACTCATTAGAGAGACTGCAGGAAAAACGTATTGCTCGACATGTATTTTTATTTTTTTCTTGTACGGTGCCTAAAAAAATCTCATACCTACAGAAAAGCATCTTTTGTGATGTAGTCAGCAAATACTGCATCCCAGCGAGCAATTAGTATTTTCTGTTTTTGTGGTTATAGCAGATGTCTTGGCTGACTTTCCTCACCACAATAAGTCATTTATGGAAGTGAGATCACGATCAATAGGGTTCTCCTATGATGTATAATATAAGAAGAGCGTACAGTCTTTGTCAGCTGGAGGAATAATTGAGTGCACACATAGTCATGTGGTAACAGTTGCTGTTTACAAGTTGCAAGTTTTGTGATTTTTCAGTGCCAGAATTAGAAAATACACCCGAACAAAATGTGCTTTTAGTGGATTTAATTATGATTTTGAATCATTTATTGTGGAAAGAGAGTCTCTTTGGCTCTCTGATCCAGTTTTTTTTTTTTTGTGGTTGTGTGCCAACAGTGGTCCTGCCGTCTTGGTGGAGTACATGGGTGACTGAAGGGCAGCCTTTTGCTGAGTTTGTCCCCGTGATCTTCCAAGCAGTCTCCCCCTGCTTCCCGGCCTGAGCCAAGGCTCACCAGCAGGCTTCACTTTCAGCAAGTACCACCATTCATCACCAGGCAGGGGTGCTGGAGGAGGGGTTGGGGGGATACGGCAGGGGCCCAGCAAGGGGGCAGTGTGTGCCCCTCACCTCTCCTCTTTTCTTCTCCACAGGCTGCTGAGAATATAGGCCTCTGCCACAGACAGCAGCCACACTCCTCTCTTACACTACTTACAATGGAGCTCCAAATTTATTCAGGGGAGGAGAGACCTACTCCCTTCTATTGCTCCCTTGCTCCTTCACCCTTGTCTCTTGCCCCCTCCTCTTTTTTTCTTTTTTTTTTGGGTGCCTGACGCCCTCTTCCCTTGACTCTCCTCCCTCTCTCTCTCACCCTTTTCTCTCCATTGGGGCATCATTCCTCCTACTTTGTTCCGCTAGTCCTAGGCCCAGTGTCTGGGTTTCCCTGATAGCAGAGAAGAAGTAAGCAGCCTATCCATCTGCCTGCCCAGGGCCTGCCAATGAAGAAAGAGGAGCAGAGGTCCTCATTCATAACAATAGCCATTAACAATGCTAACAGCACTGCTGCTACTGCTGTAAAGGCTGGGGAGCAAGGGGTTGTTAGGGCTGGGACAGGGGGCTTCAAGGGCTGGGACTGCAGGGGCCAGACAAGGAAGTGAGTGCAGGGGCCTGGGAGGGCCTGTAGCCAGGCAGAGTTGAAGATTGCAGCGATGTGATAGGTTTATGGCACAGACAATGCTCCAAAGCATGTTGTTATGGCATTAAGCAAGACCTCAGAGTCTCGCGGGCCTGTAAAGAAATATTGATTCTCTCTCTTTTTTTTTCTTTTGCCTCTGGTTAGCCAGCATGTGAACCCATACGAAGACACTCTCTTGTATTACCTTGTGACTTCATGCCTGGCTATTTAGGAGTATTCAGAAAAAAAAAATTAAATTAAATTAAAAAAAAAAAAATTAAAAAAAATAAAAAAAAAAAAAAAATTAAAAAAAAGAAAAAAAAATATATATATATATACTTTATTGATCCCCGTGGGGAAATTCCTCTCTGCATGTAACCCATTCACTCAGTGGGCGCAGCGTGTAGGGACGGTACCTTGCTCAGGGGTACCTCAGGGTAGCCGTTTTTAGGGGAATCGAACCCCTGACCTTCTGATCACGGGGCCAACACTTTACCTACTGAGCGCTATATATATATATATATATAGCGCTCAGTAGGTAAAGTGTATATATATATATACACTATATATATATATATATATATAAAAAATAAAGACATATATATAATAAAGTTAAATAATTAAAAGCAGAATATCTGTAACATGAAATAGAAAAAAAATCACCAGGAAGACGGAAAATATTTGATAATATAAAGTGCTCAGCAACACCCCAAAACTGAGGGGTAAAGTAATTTACTAAGAAGGCCCACTGTATCAGCAAAAATACAGCACAATGTGGGTGAACTTACTGACAGGCACACAATAGCTGTAATGATGCCCAAGAAGGCCAAATTCACCTCTGGTACTTTCCCGGCTTCCCTCCTGAGTTTTGACACATTTTCACATTTATCAGGAATGCCTATCTGTCTCCAGTAACAACAAAAGGCACCCCCTCTAAGGAACAACACTGCATGGAGCCTCCTGTGAAATGGTTACAGTAGGCTCTCCCTCGCCATGCCTCTCATCCCTCCAATCAAACTGTCAAAAAGCACAGTCTTTTGTATTGAGGGTTTTAATTAGATTTGGATGGATTTCAAATCTGCTCTTGTTTCCTGGAATGATTCTGAGTGAAAGAAGAAACCCTACAACAAGATTAACCACTAATCTATCCTTTAGTTGCCGCTACTAAAATCTGTCCATCTGGCCATCCATTCAAACACGCAGAGCAGCTTTTTCAGAAACTTCCATATAATGTGTCATTTTTAGACATATAAATAAATCCTCATGTTTAAAAAAAATAAATGAGACAAAAGATTCAAAGTCTTTGTGTCCATGTATGATTTTGTGGATTCTGTTTTTCTCAATGAAATGTTAGTCTCTGTCAGTCTCTCGTAGGCAGCCGGTTTAGATAACTGTAGGTGTAACTTCACAATTTTTCTTTAGGGCAATGAAACAAACAGTACTGCATACCATCAATGTTTCACATCAATATGATCCTGTTATGGCAACTTATTCTAGGTGGCACAGTCAATATCACATATTGTCAATAGTGCTGTCTTTACAGGCTAATAGTTGCTCAGTGTTCAGCATGGACTTTAGCAATATCTTACCAGGACTTTTAGCAGCTGTAGGATACAGGTATCAATGCATGTAAAGCTATAGACATCTCCCTGTAAGCATACTGATTTTTCTTTTTAACTGTTCCTGCTTTGCTTAATTGTTTTCCTGTTTTTTGTTTTGTTTTTTTGTTTGTTTGTTTTTATTTAACATGGTAGGTAAATTACTCAATGGCGCACAAGGAAATTGCCTGGAAACCCGACAAAGACTGTGCATAAGTTGCTGAAAAAAATTGTCAATGACTTAATTATCATGGAAACTTGGCAGTGTCGCAGCTTTTCAATCCATCTCTAATGGATTCATTTCTATTGGCAGCCACCGATTTTTCTCCCCTTGATGATAACAAAGACCTTGTACCAACAGAGAAACAGGAAAAAGCTCACACACAGAGACCCACACACACACACACAAAACACAAAAACCCCAAAAGCTGCATCTGAAACTCTACTGGCCTCAGTTAGCAAATTAAAATTAATGATGGGACACTTTACAAAGACTGAATAGGTATGACTTGTTTGGCAGAGTTTCCAGGAGAAAACCTCTTCTCTCTAAAAAAACAACAAACCACAAGACTTCTGGAACAATGTCCAGACAAGACCAAAATGAAGCCGTTTGGTCAGTGAAAACACCTCATACCAATTGTTAAGCACGGTGGTGGAGAGGTGATGATTTGGGCTTACAGTGATTGAGTAGAGTATGAACTCCTCCATACACCAAAGTATTCTAGGTGATCTGTCCAACAGATAAAACTTGGTCCAAGCACACTAAAAAAAACTTCAACAGAATAGCTGAAAAAAGAAAAACACAAAACTCCAATGGCTCAGTCGAAGTTCAGATCTCAGCCTGACATCACATTTTCTGATTGCATCAGATTACTTGGAACCCTGGCGTAGTAGGTACTAAAAAGTACTTGGTACCAGGTACTATCACCTAATGGAAAACCCTGAAAACCATGGGGAGCCATGGCGAGCTGACCTGAGTAGGTACTAATGGAAAAGGGGCTTAAGACAAAGTGCCCAATGACTCCACTACAATGTGAGAGACTGATAGAGTCATACAGAAAATGACTCACTAACGTTCTTGCTCCTAAAGGTGGTTCTACAAGTTATTAAATGATGGGATGTACTTAGCACCAAATGTTTCTGCATTTTGATTTAGATTTTGTTAAATAATGACATGGTGTTTTTGCTCATCTTACCCAATTTTAAGACCAGATTTCTTTCATTATGTCCTGATATGTAATCTTTATTGTAATTAGGCCATTGCATTTATAGTTAGCAAGTGGTATTTTACTGCCTCCTGTACATTATACTCAGACAGCACCCTTGTGTATTTCCAATAGTCAGAATTCAGCCAATAAGAACCATCTCCCAGCGTGTGCTAAATGAGAGAAAGGACAACTTCAGACGATGTCTCCTCACAATTCTTCTGACATTTTCCAGAATTCATGTGTGAAAACAGCTTGAGAGAAATTGTGCTTTCCAAAAAAAGCTATGCTGTGTGATTAATAACCAACGCTGGATGAATACTGTCTATTCTGCCTGTTTCTCTTTTAAAACATAATAAAGGAGCTAACGTCTCACTGTTCAGGACCACATCTAAGATGTGATTCTGAGCGTGACCGTGGCGTCTGTATGCTGTTAAAATTCTGGGACCTTTCACTTATCTCTTTCCCAGACCATGCATCCTGTTTTATGTCTTTCCTCAACTATCTAATATGCTCTGCAAGGCAATCAATTATGTGAATAATAATTTTCAGAAGAAAAAACACAAAGCAAAACAAAAAACAGACTTAATCCTCATGCGAAGAATAGAGAACTCCTTCTTATCCAAATTTTATCTACACCTCTCGTCAATATTATCTTTGAACTGTGTCATTGATGCATATAATCTATTAAATGTGCAGGCTGTAACTTTAACTCACATGGCTGCCTAATAGCATCCTGAACTAAATTAAAACTTTCCATCTGTTTGATACTGTGAGTCAACATGCACTTGTTTGTTATAGTGTGTAGAACAATGGTGGGTTTGTCTACGCACCTGACTGCACATTCAAAACCTAACATTTTTACAGGTAAGCTGTGAAAATGCTTAGAAACAAATTATTTTCTTAATTAGAGCGGATGAGGGTGGCATTTTTGTAAGTTTCCTGGACTTGCCAATAAACATTAAGTACAAAAATGTTTTAGAATAATCATTAGCTCATAACCCAGTTAATGCAGGCCAAAGAAAACTCTATAGAGACATTCTGTAGCCTTTGAAAAAGTAAGATTCGTTGGAGATATGTAATCTACATTATTATGGCAACAGATCTGTAGAAGACGAGTATTTAAATCTCCATCCTATAATACGCTTATAATATGCTCTCCTAAGAACACTCAACTATAAAACCCTGTACTTCTGTTCACAGAGAAACTTTCAAATGCTAATAAAAAGCCATGAATGTGTGCAAACAAATGCTAAATCTCTATATTTGGAATCAGTGATTCCAAATATAGAGCAACTGAAAAACAGGATCTAAGTTTATATCAGTGCATGAATTAAATTGGTTATATTCTTTTTATGCACAAGTTACATTAGTTCTTTTTATGAAAAGCCCCATATTGGCCTTAAGCCAGCTTTTAATATAAGATGGTGACATATTGCTGGTTTCAAAGCCACAGGGCTGACCCTTTCACACAGAACACGAGTGCACAAGACGTGTGCTTGGACATGGTCTAAAAAGGTCTTGAATCGCTGCCTGTTTATCCTTCCACTCTTTGCCCTTTTGTACAGTGTTCATCTTCTTAGCATGCATAATTTAATACACTGTCACCTTTCGAAAATGAGCCCAAAAAAAGAAAACATGTAATAACCGTGACCCTGTGGAGAAAAAAAGAAGAGCAACATTCCTCACTGCAACCATTTACGGGCTCTGAAAAAGCAAGATTGTCAGTGTTGGCCGCTGGCCTCCAAAATTTCTTTGCCCAGTCTTGGATACAACCAATAAATCTGCGTTAAGCAAAACATATTTATATCATGTAAAACCAAAAATTTCTATCTTTTTTTTTGTCTTTGCCCTAAATCAATCCCTGCGTGGGATTTTGTGCAGCAGATGACAATACTCAATAACTGTAAGCTCTTGATACATGTCATAAAGCATGAACTCTGCTTGCTGATAATGAAGCAGGTGACTGCTGTATGGCTCCAGAATGGTCTCAAATGCACAGTTTAATGACTGCATGTGTGTGTGTGTGTGTGTCTGTGTGTGTCTGTGTGTGTGTCATCCTTGTGTGGCTCTTTCACAAGGCTCCTGTCAGGTCCGTAATTGACAGTCTAAGTGGGGCAGCCGAGAGGCCAGGCCCTGTTAATTTATTTTCTCAGACTCTCCATCCATATTTATGAGCCCCTGCTGTTTTGTCTATCAACGCCGATCAAACTTAGTGTGTAATTGTACTCGCCAAAGCAAGGAGCCACGTGTGAGTGGTCACTCGGCCTGCAACGTTCGCATTAGTCTATATTATTTCATTAATTCTTATTCCCTGACTAGGAGGGAGTGGTAGATAGGAATAGAAAGGGAAGAGGGAAAGATGCCAGTGGCAACTATGATTAGAGATCAGGAATAGAATAAGCTGCCAGAATCAGGTCATTATGCCAGCACCCTCTGATCTGGCTGAAACTAATTGCAGTGGCTCCTGTGGGTGTGGGTTCCTTCTTCTTTTAGCCCTAATAGCTATGTCTATCATGGCGTGGTGCAAAGTCATTAATCATAAACCATCATTAACACAATGATATCCAATACACAATAAGCTTTCAGCTTTGGTAAAATCCAGTGTAATTTAAACCAATAATAATCAGTACTATGCATCTTCCAGCTAGCTCGAATGAAAGATCACCTGCTATGTTAAGTCCAATAACACCTTGATTTGCATTATATTAACCCAGCGGGGAAAAATCATTGCTTATGTGGACTACAAACACCCCCCCCCACACACACACACACACAAGGCATGTTGCTGTTTACCTTCAGTCATCCTCCTTTAATGAATTTAATTTGTTTACAAACTAACCTCAAGGAAATATTTGCTAGAGAGACCTTGATGTTTGTGGTGTTAGACGGGGGCATACCTGTATTGTCAGGGGTAATAGTGTAATTATGTGCTATTTTGATCCCACAAACATTCACTCATTTCCATTCATTATGACTTGTTATGTTTACATCAAAACAACACTGCAGCCTGATGTAAGCATGCATAATGGGGGATTACTGTAAGTAGCCTGGTGGTGGTCAGCTCTAGTTTCCCTCTGACATCATGGTTAATACAGACGAGGGCTCACTATAAGTAAAGTTTCCGGATTAAGTAACATTCGCGACATTCCTTTTGCCATGACTTGCGTTACTTTTCACTTCTTTTTTTTCTGAAAGAACTATCTGAAAAATATTTTTAATTGGGTCTTTGTATTAGGTCCAGATACTCAATGATGCATAGTTAAAAGGCAGCACTTAATACGCACTGGGTAAATCATTTAAGTTGCTCATTTACTTGAGCTCAAAAGGTTTAATTTGAATGTTGATTCACATTTTCATTCAGTCTTTTTTTTCTCTCTCTCTCTCAGTTTCTCGCTTTCAAAATCTCTGATTGAGCACAGTTGCTAATGGCTGCATTGTGAGTTATAAACTACAAAATGAATTCTCTTCAGTCCAAATGAAACTTACTCTGATAGGGGCTCCCAGCATGCATTGATGATTATAGAAACCCTCCCCGTGAAATTGTCTTTGTAATTGTCTGACTGCTCATGGTAAGCTAGATACTTCCCCAATAAACCAAACTGAGGCGACACCGAAGGCATTAAGACAACCTTGCAGAGTAAAATTACTGCCCCGAATGTTTCGCCTTCTAAATTTTATCAACTATGCCAATTTCATTTGGTTGTTTTTAGCAACTGTGCAGCTTTTTTTATTAAAAATGTAATTTCTGTGCACATATAAAAGAAAAGTTCATAAATATTAGGAGAATCACTGAGTGTAACGGAAACTTTGTGAAAATTTCCAAAATGTGCCAAGTTAGGCAGATTAGTACAAATTTTTTTTTTGTACCCGAAAGAAAGTTTCTGGTTGACAAAGAGTAAAAATCAACCAGACCTATAATTTCCATATCTGTTACAGTCTGTTTACTATGTAGACAATATGTCCTCAGTCTGTCCTCTCAGGGCATCGGTTCCAGACTCACAAAAACATCATCTGTCATATATTTATGTGGACGGGTTAAAATCTCTCTTCTTGTTTCCTATCTCGTTTGTGTATGCACTGTGGCTCCCGGAGAGGAAGTGAAATATGCTGCTTTACCGAACTGTCTTTTGTGCATAACTCAGCTTTTAATTCATCAAACTTCAAAATCTTTTCAACGCAGTCACCAGCTTTGATGAAAACTGAGGTGAGAGAGATAAAAACGAAAGATATGAGGAAATTAATTAAGAAGAGGAAGCAACTTCAGAGTACCAGAATGTGTCCCAGGTGAAAACATGTCATCGGATTGACTTCTGCGAGAACAGAGGCTGAACCTGCATGCCTTGATTAATCAATGTGCTGTGTTTTCTCCCCTACTTGAACCCAAGGCCAAGCCATATTTCACAGGAACAAATTGAGCAGGGTACTGACACAGGTCTGACCATAAAACCAAAGGTAATTAGGAACCACTGAAGACATTCCGTAAAAGACAGTGGGTCAGACACATTCAATATACCCTTTGTAAGTTGCAAGGAGACAAACAGAACCGCTGGCTGACTGCAGACTAAGCACAGATACCACAGGAATATAGCGGTTAAAAGAAGACACAAATCACTTTTTCCCGGTCCTATTATGAATTCACTGTGTTGCAAGTGCACAAATTTTGACAAATAATACCTTCACATCAAGCCAGTAATTTGATTTCCTGTGAGGTAATCTAAACTAATTGACACAAGAATTGATTGAGCGACACAGTGATGTTAAAGCATCCTGGCACAACATTCGCAGAGAGGTTTTTCGACGTGTCACGATGAAATGAAAACATCGTCGCTTCTCTTTTCTCGCGCCTGTCATTAAAGACAGGGAAGTCTCCCATTTTATTACAATGGAGATTTTCTTGATGCGGCTACTCTTTCTCTTAAATATTTTAATACAGGCACTAAAGAATTATAGCAATGCTGAGGAACAAGAAAAAAAAAAAACACTTAAGAGAAAATGAAGCATTAGTCAAGGCAGAATAGAAGCCAAGAAAAAAGTATTAGTTAGCCATTTTGTCTAAATGCCTTTGCTGTAGTACACCACTGGTTAGAGGTCCCCTTTTTATTATACTACTGTTATGAAATCTGCCAAGGAACATCTCTTCTGGCTCTGTGTTTAATGTAGCTTGAACGGCAAATGGTCAGACATTTATTCTTCTGCACTCTCCTCATTACAGAGAGGGACCGAGGAAGATAGAGAGTGAGCTGCAGTCATTCTTTTCATTTTCAGACAAGTATTTTGATGTTTCTATGCACAGTGAGTGAGGGGGGACAAGGAGGGCTGCAGACTGCACAGTAAGCATTTCAGGGAACTGATGAAAAAAAAACACAGACTGTTATTAAATCTATATTTAGACGTATGTATGTAAAATGATGTATTAATGCCTGTAATGAAATCATTTCTGGGTTTTTGGAAACTGCAAAATGTCACCAAAAAAAGTACAATAAATAAATGAAAGCCTGCATTTACTGCTTCCATAAACAAAAGATAGCTGAAACGCTATTAGACAGGTATTGACAAGTACAGACTTCATCTGCCTCACAGTCACACTCGTCACACATGTCACTGTACATGCTGATGTTAATTCCGCTTTCAGCCAAATAAGTAAATCGTGACACTCCCCTCCAGTCACATTGTACGCAGTAATAACAGTGGACTGATTACACTGCCGCTAGAATATTCACACTCAATGGCATATGAAGGTATGCATGTAAACAAATTAATAAAAAAAAGAGACAAAATTGTCAATAGAATCTTTCCAAAACATGCATTTGGTCAGCCAGATTTAGAACCAGTCAAGGCTGGGTGGCATGAGAAGCTGCAGTGGCAGTCAAGCAGGCCTTCCAGATGGCAGCCGCAGCATATGTGGCATGACCTTCTGTGGCATGGGTACACAGGGGTATCTAGTCACTGTGCAAACAGCAGGCAGGGTCCTCAGATGTGTGCGGACCTCCTGGGAGCGGCAGCAAAATGAGATGCCCATCACTCTCTGGCTCTGCAGATGTGCCTCACAACTGCCAGGCTTTCAGCTTCATTAGGCTCAGATCAGATACATACCGAGGAGTGCAGCCTGAGGCTATCAATGCAGCAACCCCGGGATGTGGGCACAGACACACACAGACAGACACAGATACAAGGACACATACATAGACACAGTCACATTTGAAATCATTTCTAAAAGGAGGTAATTTCATCAGTAGAAAGACATGATGGGGAGGGGATTTTTTTTATTTTCAGTTTGGTGTTTTGAATATGTGCAGGGAAGGCAAAACATGATGAAGCTGGTGAGCGTGTATGAATACAGAACTCGTTTAATGGGCAGAAAAGAAATTTGTTTCTAGTTTGGCCAAATTATAATGGAAAGCAATGATATGGGATGCCATTTGTAGATATAGCTCAGGGTAGGCAAAGGGCAAGCAAGATGTTTTTATTAATTTCTTTATGGAGAAACGTCTAAAGATAGTGACAAATAAATAGATATGAATGCAAATGTGAAGTCTTACTCCAAGCTATCATCTTCTCCTCTGTGAAGCCAACATAACTACTAAAGTCCTGCATATACGTTTGCTGAAACAGGAAGTACTGTTATTCATCACCAGTGGAGACCTTCCCACCAAGCACTATGTAATTAGTGAGTTTTTCTTTTTTTAATGAGACCGAAAAATGATGATGCAGAAGCAAAATGAGATATTAATTCTGAAACACAGCAGACACACATTTATTTTCTTTCTTTCTTTTTTTCTTTTTTAAATCTTCACCTCAATAAAGCAATGATGTATAAGTTAGCTTGAATGTAGATCTGGCTATTACACCAATTTGTATGGGCAACCAGAGTTTCATTTCCTCTTCTGTCTGTCCCTCATTAAAATCTCAATCCTATCTGTCAGCAGTCTGTGTGTTTGGAATAATGCATTGGTGAAAGAGACATAAAGGAAGATGATACAGGAGGGAACACCAAAACACAAATGTTGCACACGTTTGTGGCCAAGAAAACATCAAGCCAAGTCCCCCTGAATGTTGTCATGTGTGTTCAATCGCGAGCATTTGGCTCAGTCATGTAAAACGTGTCCCAAGTGACCCCTCCCAGGTACGAGCATCTATCAATGTGTTTCTCAGATTTAATATTTGAGTTAGACAGAATTTGCTCCAGTGAGTTCCCGCTTTAGCTTGAAAGGGTTTGAACAGTGACAAATGAAAAATGAGTGCAGATAATAGAAGAGCATTGTCCAAATGTGATTAATATGAAGAATTGTATTTGACTAATTATATTTGAATATTTGGCCAATCTATCAAAAAGCCAGCAACAATTTGTGTGAGCTGGATTTTTTTTTTCTCCTCTGGAATTTGGGTTGACAGTCATCACTTTTTACTGTGAAACACAATATTTAACCAAATGGCCTTTAGCACAGCATTCACACTATTAAATTATTACACACCATGCCATCCATAACAGAATAACCCCATTATGTTCATGATTCATCAAAATTCTACAAAGCTGCTTTTCTAAACTTCCCCTAAACAAATAAAGAAAATGTTTTTATGCAAAAAAAAGTTAATTTTATATCTCAAATAAAAAAAAATTTAAAAATGTTTTTTGCATGTGCTGAAGGATATTTGTCACCAGCAAATCTTCATATTGCACATTAGAAGGGAAAAAGGTACTTTCAGATTGCATTTTTGGCACCATATCAAGAGCGTAATTGAGCATGTGTGTGTGTGCATGTGTGTATCAGGGGTTGTGGGGGGGAGTTGAAGGGGCTTAAGAGAGTTGGGTCACCCTGTTGCCTGGTAACAAGCTTCAGATTGACAAAGGAAGAGCAATTTAGGACTACTTTCCCCAGAAATCAATACAACAGGCCTGATGTGATGATGTGAGATTAGCCAAGGGAGAAAAGCCAACATATTTGGCCCGGGTTACTTCATAACCAAGAGAAGAAAGTGTGGAAGAGATTGAATCTGAAACACTGAATATAAAGATATAAGGTCTGGGTATCTTGCTTCTGAAATCATGCTAAAATGAGACTTCTCTACTCCTCCTCTCCCTCAGGTAATGACAAGTTTAGCAAAGTGGAAACTCATAGGGAGGGAAGAATCAGATTTTAGCTTTGTTGTTTAATACCATCTGTCAGACTGTCGCTAATATTGCCCTGGGCGGGGGGATACGGTGCAAGGCTGCAATATTGGAAAAGATTAAAGTAAAAAAAGATGAAATAGAAGGTGAATAAAACTTTAGGACAGCTGTTGACATGCAAACTTTTTTTTATGCGTGAAATATGAAACATGTCCACTTCCTCTGGGTAAGTGCAGGAGATTCAAAGTAACTGAACATGGAAAAATGTGATATTGTAAAAGGACAAAAAACAAAGGATACACATTACTTTGTAAACTATGTGCTGTGTTTGAGTGGGGATTGTTATTCCAGCCCCAACAGATTAAATTAAAAAGATTAAAAGTTTAAATTTAATTTAAAAAACAAAACAAAAAACGATTTAAAACCAAATTTGATGATTTAATAATTGGTTACTTTGGAGGGCACACAACATTTAAACGCAACACTGGCATATCATCAGTTTATGTAGCTTTTGCAATAAATCGCCTTTGTACATATACAGATGTCATGGAGTAACCCCGGCTTCAGTTTGGACTTTCTGACAACGTGGCAAAATGAAGTCAAGCACTTACTCTCCCTTTAGCTCTGTTTTGGTCTCCACCCTCTTGTTGTAAATATCTTTAACTGAAAACATCTGCCTGTGGAGTCTCAAAAGACCCTTTCTTTGCAGAATCAAGTGATAAAGTTGCTTGCTGCAAAACCACCAAGGCTTCATAACTTTGTGGTGAAAGATTTTTCTTTAGGTAAACTAGAAACTCTATATTGCTGTTAGGTGTGAATCTAAGTGTGAATTTGTTTATCTTTCTTAGCCTTGTGGGAGACTGGTACTGAATACATCTCCGGCATCGCATGCTTGAAATTGTTCTGTGGAGTCACCCTGTACAAAATCTATAGCTTTAGATGGATGGATTATTTTGTACTTTTATTTAATAATCATCTACCGAGAGTTTTGATTTCATAGATCGATGTATGTGTGTAGATTTTGTTGCATAAAACAATTGTGTGATATGCTCCTCCTAAACATTAATGCACAGCCACATGAGATATCTAATGCTAAAAAGTGACTTAGGCTGAAATGTGTTGTTGGGAGGCCATCAGGGACAAAATTATATTCTGTGAAAACATTAAAAAGACACTTTTTTTCTCAATGACTCCTATTTATTTAACCACTGAAGACAAATGTTTTGTTATGCAGGCTCAGAGCAGTTGTAATTTTAAGCCCCGATTGCACTAGATCTATCTACGACACGTGGTGGACTTACCATGGCCTGGAAGGCATGCAAACTGAGAAAGAGGGCACTAAGGAGAAACAGATAAGAAGGTAGAGGAAAAGAAAAGGAGAAACCAACAGACACAGAAAGTCTAATCTGGATGAGTGGAAGAAAAGATGAAGGATTAGACAGACTAACATTCACACAGGCTTTTCTCCCACTATAGTCCAGTGTAACAAGACCTTGTAAGGCTAGACAGTGAGAGCTCTTGATGGGCAGGAATGTAGATCCTGAGAACAGCAACATAAGATTGGTGGGGACTGAGAACGGGGAGGAATGCATAAACTCCTGAGCCAGTGGGAAAAGAACAGCAGGAGAGGATCACCGTGACCTGTGCTGACACCTCTGTCATCGCACGTCCTCTGTCTCAGGCCACGGAAAAACGGTGGAAATGGGGAAATGGAGAGACTTGTGGAGGAGAAGGAAAGAGGACAGTGTCAGGGGGATGGAGGTGAATGGCTCACTTCACCACCAACAGTAGGAGGCGGAATGTGCCCGAGTCCTGAGGAAAAGCATGTTTTGTGTGCAGTCTACATTGCGAATGTAAGAGTGAGCTCTTTGCAGTCAGCAAACACATACTGAACATAAAGAAAGGACTGTTTGCTTCAAAGGGTGCAATTCAAAATCCAATTTCAGATAGATAGACATAGATCTTTTAAAAAATAATATGCAAATGAAGGGCAAAGTGACACACCACTTCAAAAGTCAGCACATCAGCTAATCAGCAGCAGTATTCAGTATTCCACAGATTTGTAATCAGTTCTCATATCAAGCCCACAGTCAATTTAGTGATCAGCACCTGTGGTGAAGTCGGGCAGAAACAGAGTCACCCTGGAGGAATGAACTCTACAGTCTTTTCTACACAATGATCAGGCAATCAGCCCTAATAAGCTCTTTCTCGCTGTCCTTGTCTGTCCCTTTCGCTCCTTAACATTACAAGTCATTTACCAATATCTGCATCATTAGTCCGCTTGGACTGTCCTTTATGGACTGATGTGTCCGTGTCAGGACCTGCCGCGTTTGATCGCCACTCAGGTGCCATAATTCACCTCAGTATGGGCAAGGGGTCAATGGTGAGATGAGGCTGGTCGGCCATTAGCTACTCAGAGAAAGACAGTGAGGTTGTGTCAGGGCCAGTGAGGGTCACTGTTGTTAAGCTGAGTACTGCAGGAGTGAAATTAGGCAGGAAGTGGTGTCCGCATTATAATGAAAGGAATGAAACAAGGAATAATAGTGTGAATAGATAAATTAGTAGGCTTGAACTGGTTGCCTGGGGGAGCTCAGTACTATATTCCAGCAATCAATACCTCAATTGCATATTTAAACCAAACTTGAAATACAAAAAAAAATTACGTCAATATAAACAGTTCCATGGCAGTGTTTGTGTCTCTGGTTAAAATTTTATAATGGCACCAAAACAACTTGGTTGTGCCATGAGATCGAGGTCCAGGTAGGCGATCACAGCTCAGCACACAGAACAAAGAATTATTGCCAATAATTAATAGAAAGATGATTACTGCCACTTATTAGCTGATGTTTTCTGTAATATCGTAGTAAGGTCGACGTCATTGTTATGTTTGAATGAAACCATAAAGAACTTATCTTTATCAGATAAAAGTGCTCTGCATGTTTGAATAAGAGAATGTCATTACTTCAAACAACGGACTAAACTAACAATGGCACGAATGGCACGCAAAATAAACAAACAAATAAATAAAAAGCCTTCATCATGTTTATCATAGTTTAGCACAGAGGTCTCTCTATTAAATGTTGCATGCTTATAGCGCAGTGGTCTTTATGAATGCCATTTTTTAAAATCACTCCAATTATCATACACCAACCCTGGAACTCTCATGTTTGTTGCCTGCAGTCCTGTTTTGCATATAAAGAGAGTGGATGTTTTAAGTACTTTAGGGATTATGAGTATTGGCTATAATGTCATATAATTATCTGATGACTTGCAAAGCACTATAAAATTCTACAAGCAGAATGTCGTGTATGAGCCTTACAATTAGAATCAGTGGTTTAATATGTTTGTTTGCAAACATTTGGTTATTACACTGAACCAAAAGTACACCTGAGGGTAATTTTCAAGTAAGAATGTAAAGAATAAAGCTTTCAGAGTCCACCCTGAGGGGACCCTCAGCGTTTGGACTAAATTTCACTATAATCCATCCATAACATTTTGGGATATTCCCCTAAAATTCAAACAAAGTCACATAGCTGGTGCCAGCAGACGATCATACATTTAAAAAAAAAAAAGAAACAAAAAAAACACCACCTGAGTGGCTTGTGTGGGCAAAGTGAGGCAGGGCATGTGCTGTACTTAGTAAAAACACCATGAGTCTTGTAATAGTCCTTTGAAGTCTGGCTTGTAAGATGTAGCAGCTCTGTGGCTGTGAAACTGACAAAACTGCACCGTTAACACTCGTGATACACATGCACCACTGCTCTGAGAGAAATAAAATACAACACAATCTTACCGTGTGATTCCTCCTGTTGATATCCTTTACTTGTTTTTTAACTGGGAATTTTATCTATTGTCAGTAGATTGTGGAAAAGAAAAAAAAAAAAAAACAGTCCATTGAAGAATCAAGTGACTCATTCTTGGCTCGTAATTGCTGCAACTCAAATATCTGTTAACAGGCTGCTTCCTGGCAGAGTTACATCAGCTCTGGCACCAGCCAGAAACACAGACAGAGACATTAGTCAGCACTATTCTCTCTCCAGCTATACGGCGGCACATACGGCGGCACATCCAGTGGGGGGGTGGGGGGGGGGGGGCACCA